>JAZAYU010000066.1:3881806-3983743 GCA_038501625.1 Corbicula japonica | reverse complement strand
TAATCCAGATCGTCATAAACATTATTGATAATATCATGTACAATAAAATCATATTTATTACCGATCCTGCTATTAAGGTCACCACATACATACACTTTACCAAATTCAGAAAAATAAGTGATATCATTTTCTAAAATTTCAAAAAGGTCAACATTTAAAGTATCATACACTGGCGAATCTTCGCCCCATATATAAGATGCACATATGAACACATCTTCTTCGGTATTAAAAAAGTTGTGGTCTAATTTTACCCAAATAATAGTATCGTATTGGTTTTTAACAATTTGAACACCAGTTTCTAAATGATCTTTAAAGTAAATAGCGATACCACCACTACTCCTACGCGCGTTTCTATGCTGAAATTTTCTGTAAAAGTTGTACGAAATATATCCGTTTAAATTAATATTGCTAGCTGAATTTGTCCATGTTTCATAGAGAAAGCAAATGTCATGAGAACTAATAACTTCAACAAAGTCAGAACAACTCTTTTTACAGTCAGTTAAGCCATGAACGTTCCAAGACAAGATGGATACCTCACCGCCGTCGTGCCCCTAGGCCCTTACTGCCTTCCCGTTAATGTAGAGTGTATCATAGGCCAGGTACGCCCTTTTTCCCTGCCGCCTCGCCTCTTTCATTTGTGGGACCAACTTTCGTCTTTTCTGTATCACATCTTGGGGGAACTGCTCGAAAACTCGAAAGACTGACCCTTCGAGTTCTTTCCACTGTTTCCGCACCATTTCCCTATCTTTAAAGTACGTAAATTTGGCAACGATATTCCTAACTTTGCCATCAACAGGTGCGCCTGGTGATCGGTGAACTCTCTCGAACCTAATCGAGTCGGCCACCTCCCGGGTGATCTTAAATGCGTCATGGAGATGTTGGCGCAGCTTTCGCTCGGTCGTTTCCGGTGTTTCGTTCCCATTCGTGTTGTCTTCGGGAACCCCGGTGAAGATGAGGTTGTTTCTCATTGACTGAGATTGTAGGTATGAAACATCATCACGAAGGGCATCCCTCTCTTTCTCGAGCACCTGCAACCTCTCAGTTAGGTCGGCCGCGTGAATGTCAGCCCCGTCCACTTTGTCCTCCAAACGAATCACCCGCTCGTCTACCTTCTTAACGCGCTCGTCCAGTGCAACCCACAAATTTTTTATATCTTTCTCAAGGGAAATCATTCTCTTATCAATGGACTCAACGGTCCCCAGCTTCTTTTCAACAGTTTCTAACCGACTACTCACATTTAATAGCAAGTTCATAAGGTCCCGATTAGTAGGCTCTTTGTGTGCCATTTCCTGGTTATCATCCGATTTCCGATCCGATTACCCTCAACACAGTTCGTAAATACACTATTCTCTAAATAATCCTCTCCAAACAACACTGAATTTGTCCAATTTAATACATCACTAACAGAAGCGCTATCATTGTGAGAACCACCGGACGGGCCTCTTTGTTTATGTATTTTCTTACTAGGTTCATTGTCACTACTGTTTCTCTCTTTTCGCTTCTTATCCTTTGATTTAGTCATTATTTTCCATCACAAAACTATGTAATACACGATATCACACAAAAATCCAGTTTCCAAAAAGACTTTAATCCTTTTATTTAATTAATTTCCAAAATTTTTCCTCCACTTTCAAAAACACGACCGTTCGCGCCTAGATCACGTGATGATTAGTACCTTCTAAACTTAACTTTGCCAACTTATTAACCAAGTCTCAAACCGAATAATTGACATTTTACAAATATCTGAGTTCTTGTATTACGCTGCTGATCATGGTATTGTATTAACCTGAAAATATCGCATTGAAGGTTCCGTGTTTACCGTCATATGCAAACCATCGTTTGATTGGATAAAACTAGTACTTTTTACTTGTGTAAAACTAAAGTTGAGTTCAACCAGGGTAAGGCGGCATGATCAGTTATTACAAGCTCAATCGAACCATTTTCATCTATATCAATAAACTCCTCACTCGCAATTAGTGTTTTTATACATTTCCATAATCAAGGTCGATGTTCAAGGGCATAAATGTTTGCAGTGCTGAAATGACATTGACTTTTATATGTTATATGACAAAAAAACTATTTTTAGAGGCTAATTCCCTTTTTAAATTTTCAAATCTTCAAATTTGCATGTCACTGTAACCTGGATTGAAGAAGTTAAATGAATAGGTGCCTAACGAACTGATAGACAAATGCAGAAATACATTTTATTCAGAAAAAAGAAAGCAGATTTAAATTTTTATGCAGATATGACCTGCTGAACTGGGGAACGGCCATGTGGTTTAATGATCATTTCAAAAAGGCTCAAATTGTTTTCGGTAGACTTGCAGTTTTTAAATATAAATTTCAGAATCAATGTTTTGTTTTGTTTAATATGCGATGCAAATTACTTTGTTAGTGTAGGACCATTTTCTATGTACTACATTCAGTACTTGCAACTTACCGTTCCCATGCAGAAACCCCACAGGTTCATTTTTTCGAAACAAAAACAAAAACAAACTACACACTGTCACAATGAAAACTGGAATTATATGTTTTATCAATCATTTGTTGAAATAGTAGTTTTATTTTATTTTGTGTTGTTACAATATTTGTGGATATATTCAATTCATTTTACTGAATAAAAATGTTGAGGTATATTTATTCCGTCTTTAAAAAAATATTTATTTATATGTTTTGAGTCACGTTTTTGTGTTGTGGCCATTATTGTGTTGGAGATTTGTAAATGAAATGAAAGGCCGCAAAGTGGAAACATCACGTTAAATAGATGAAAAAGTAAGTCTGAACGCCACTGAAAGCAATTGATAATCAACATTTTGTAGGCTTGATTGTTCCTGTGCATGAGCAGTCAGAGTTCTTATAATAATGACTATTCTTGAGATAAACGGCGTAACCGTTTCGAAGAAGGCTGGCTGGGTTCGCGAGAAAATGAATAGCACGCTAGAATATCAGGTTTTGCTAGATAATATATTGTAACTAGATTTATGGCCGTCAGCGGATGTTTAACTTGTGGCCTGACCTATTTGCGTGAATAAATTATTTGTTTATATCCAATTCAAATCTTAATAAAATGTATACTATATTATTATACTGCAAAGAAATTTGCTTGAATTTGATTGGATAATTTGCCGCTGATGTATATCCGTATTTACGGATCTGCCGTAGATATGAACGCACGTGCCTTAATTTCCCTCTCTGGCCTCCCACCTTTTGTTGTCGTCCGCCATTTTGTTTTGAATTTCCGTGAAAATGCATAATTTGAAGCCGATTTTGTAAATTACATAGGGGTATGCTTAGAGGTTAATAAAAATTGTTACAGAAAATATTTGTGTTATGTTTTTAAAGTTGAAAACGATCATATTATTCTCAAATTTTGTAAATAAGTATCAAATCGATAGTCCATTTAATTTCTATAGTAGTGACGTCATACAGGTAAATAAATGACGTCAGACATGTAATTATTGAGGTTCTCAGGGGGGAATTAAGCCGTTAGGCATTTAATAAGTGAAATAAATGAAAAATCGATGTTTTCTAATAAATTTTGTCTGAAAAAGTCATTGCAGTATAATAAAACAATTATTTGGTTCCTTGAAAGGGTATGTGAGGATATATTGCCGGTCTGGGTGCCATATTATCCCTCGCCTGCGGCTCGGGTAATATGACACCCAGATCGGCAATATATCCTCACATTCCCTGTCAAGAAACCAAATAACTATATATTATTATACTGCAAAGAAATTTCATCGAATTTGATTGGATAATGTGCCGTTGATGTACATCCGTATTTACGGATCAGCCGTAGATATGAACTGCACGTGCCTTTATTCCCCGCTCTGGCCTCCCACCTTTTGTTGTCGTCCGCCATTTTTCTTTGAATTTTGTGTAAAATTCATATTCTTAAGCCTGTCTCCTGATTTATTAGGCGGGAAGCTTATGGATTACTTAAATTATTATAAGAAATAATTGTGCCAAGTTAATAAGTTGAAAACAATCGGAATATTCTTAAATTTTCAAAATGAATATCGAACCGACAGTCCGCTGAAACTCTATAGTAGTGACGTCATGCAGGTAAACCAGTGACGTCAATCAGGTAAATATTGAGGTTCTCAGCGGGGAAATAAGCCTTTCGAAATTAAATAAGCGAAATAAATAAACAAAATCAGTTTTCTTAATATATTTTGCTGAATAAAGGCTTTAATAAAACAATCATTTGGTTTCTTGACAGGGTGTGTGAGGATATATTGCCGGTCTGAATGTCATATCATCCCTCGCCTACGACTCGGGTAATATGACACCCAGACCGGCAATATATCCTCACACACCCTGTCAAGAAACCAAATAACTATATAATATGAAGTGAAGTACATAGAAACTTGTAAAACTGTCACGCAATGTTTAGCGTTCGCCATGCTCGATACTTATAAACATCAAAGGAAAAATGTCATCGAGTCAACCCCAGTAAACATTACATTGTAGCAAATGTGTGATTGCACATACTCGTACAGTATATAAAGTAAGGCAGGCTTCTCATTTATCTGTACTCATCGATTTCTTAATCGATTTGTCAAACAAAATTCTTTAAGGCCACTGAGTATACAATGAATGCTTTTTAATCAAAGTGTATCACACTTGAGGCCACTTATAACACGAAACTATTCAAATTTTAATTCCCGGAATAGGGACCAAATGAGATAGTATGTTGTAGTGTTTGGCAACATGAGCTGTGATAAAAATGATAAAATCTTTCGGACGCTTTCGCTTGTGGTATGTGGTGCAAGTGCGATTTTGTCGACTCGTAACATGCCAATTGCCACACCGCGCTCTCTTCGACCATTATACATTGACCCAGGAGCTGTGACCTCTTGGACATGGCGATTGTTAATCGGTAAAGCGGCTATACCTTTTCAGAGGTATTTGTCTCACAGGAAAAGTGTTAGTAACTAGTAAATAGCAAGTCAGTCATGAGTTAATCGCTAAATGGAAAAGAATGTTGGGCTTTTAAGCTGCAAACAACTGCTAGTTCGGATCCAATCAGTGTAACAAAGTTTTCATTTTCTATGCGTGGGTTTATGAACATAGTGCTACTCAAGAATACCAAAAAAGAGCGGTTAAAAAAGTTGACCTAAGATCATGAGTACCCACCCCTTCGGCTTTGTAATGCTATTAGCTTCTTATGTTTTATATTGTTTGTGTGCTTTTACATGCAACATTGTTTAGCTAATGGGTTGGTTGGAGCTATTTCACTAAGATAATTTGTACTTGTGTGTTGATATAAGGACTTGTTGGGGGAAGTGTGAGGTTTCTGCACTGTAGAACTTGCTTTAAACCACCAGTGGCAAATTACCGTTCCAAGGCGGTATCCCATTTTCGTTTATTGCTTGTGGTGTCATATTTGAATTCCACATACTTTTATAAACACATGCTCTTTTTTTCCTCTCTACTTTTTTTCTGCGTGGAGAGGCTGTGTTTTGTGAGTGTGGCGATTCCTGATATGCATATTTCACTTTTTAGTTTAAACAATATTTATTTACCATATAGCATGTTACAAGTACGTAAACGTATATAATCACAATAAGGTATGAGAATCTGGAAACAAGTTTCCGAAGGAATCTTATGTAAATCAATTTTCTCGGTTAGAAAAGTATAGGCGGTTACATACATTTAATGTTCAAGATATGAAAATGAAGCGTAAAATTTGAAAATCGATTTTAAGTTGTGTTTGGTAAGGACTATTCTTTATGTTCAAAAATTAAACTATTAATAGTAGAGTTTTTACATACGGGTTTTTGTTTTAACAAAACGAAAATAGTTATCTTAATGTGTTAGTCATTGTTGTTTATTTCACTTTTTGGACAGGAATATAAATCCTGCATATCTCACAGTACACCAAAGGCAAAAAGAGAAATCCAGAAAGTATATTTATTCACTCTAAAATACGATAAAATTGATATGTAAAAAGTCCATTCCTCTTAAGATCTGTGCATATATTGCATACAATGTGGTACAAAAATATGAAGTTTCACAGCTTCTACATTTTCCTCTTGACAATGATTTTTATATTTTATATGTCTGTGTGTTTTGCATGCAGCTGTTTTGATATCATGGTTGCCACTAACATTTCAGTGGCAGTCTCCTCTCAGGTTCTCGTTTTAGGTTTTAAGGTGGTATCATTTGTCGTGGAAGAGTTGATGTGGGTAGGGAGTGCGAGATCCTAATTCATGAAAGTAAATTTGTTTTTCTGACTTCAAAGATTCTCTTAGCTTAATTAATCATTTATAAAACATATGAAGGTTAAACGTCATGCAAAAGTTAAAATAAAAGAGAAATATGAAGCATTTTCTTACCTTGAAAACAGACTTTCTGTGGGAGTCCTAACTTCCTATACTTCTACTGTTGTGAACAATTACTACCACAGGAAGACAGTCCATAACAAGGTCAACAATGTCTTAGAAGATAATTATTTAAACAACAGTAGAAATGTACAAAAACAGCTCTCTCCAAGTGACTCTACTTAAAATTTTACATCCATATTTGTCTACAATTTTATAAAGTAGGACTTACCAGAATGCAAAGTATGGTGTACAATATAGAATATTATTTTTGAGGTTTCTGTTAACATTCCAAATAATAATTACAAATTGAAATGTATTTTCTACTAGTGTTAGAACTGTTTTGAACTGATTGAAAATTAGCAACACAGTTTACCGCAGTTTTGTGATGGACTGGTAGTCTACCATATTATTAAAACATTACAAGGGTATCCTGAAAATATTGGTAACCAAAGGTTCGAGATCTATGCTGTTCTTAACATGACGGTAATGAAGTTTTGATGCGGTTGGGCTGTACATGTAACTGACAGTGTTGTTTAAAAAAAACACAATATTTTGAAACAGTTAAAATTGTCAGACATTAAAATTATGTGGAATTCTTAAAAATATTATAACTGCAATTTCAATAAAGGTGAGATATTAAATAAAGAAAGGCAGCTCTTTGCCACGACAGGACAATTACTTGTGTCTATGAATATTCATATGTAAATAATTTGTGCATCATAATTTATGTAGACATATTGTAATTTATTATTCATTGTATTTGTTTATTTATGCTAGGTATGTTATTATTTGTCTTTCTACATATTTCAAACACTCCAAATTATGAAATACATTCATTTAGTCATTAATATTTCATGTGTTTACAGAAAAGTAATATTTCAACCTTCAGTTCAAAAGGCAGATTTTTCGACAAAAACATTGAAAGTTATGTCCTTTTTGAGGCAGTAATTGTTAACAAAAGTGGAAGTATAGGAACCCACAGAAAGTTTATTTTCAAGGTAAGAAATTAATGCAATTTCACTTTTCTTTTGTTCTTGTATGACACTAAACATTCATATGCTTAATAAAAGATATGTCAAGCCACAAGAAGTTGACAAGTAAAAAAAAACAAATGAACTTTTATGAAATCATGTTTTCACACTCCCAATCCTCTTCAGCTCTTTGATATATTCTTAAATGATTATGGTATCATTTTAAATTGATCATATTATAAACCCATTCTCTCATTACCACAACACATTTCCGCAAGTCTGAGGTTGGAACCCTGGTTTAACACCCTCACGAGTGGCATACTGTTTTGGAGGAAATGCAAAAGTAACGGTGCAAATATCGCTTAGCTTTGCTTTTTATCGTTATATTGCATGGTGGTATTCCGCAAAACACTATTGATTTGCGCGGCGTTTTTCTTTACTTTGCCTGGCTTTTTGTTTTCAGTAGCACTGTTTCTCGTTGTGTGTTTTTTTTGCTTAAAGTCTTTTCATTTTTATGCTTGGCGTATATTTAATTGGCGTGGCACGCCTGGTATTTTTTGCAGCGCGGGTTTTCGCTTGGCTTCGTTTCGTTAAATCTCTATAATTGTCATATGCCGTATGTGCTGGTTTATTTACTTTATAAGTAGACTTTAAGCGAAACTTACCATCTTTACCAGGGTCCTTGTCGGGCTGGTTCACAGTTTCCAACGTAATGTTGTGTTCTTAAGCGCTTTCAATTTAAGAGTTTGTCCGGTTAAAGTCCCAAAGCCGACCAGGCGGCCAGTCTCACAGAACTGTTTGAGGGTTGATCGCAATACAGACAGAACACAAAAGATCCTGTTTTGCGGAACAAACTAACACATGACTAAAGGGACCTTACCGGCCAAACAACCTGCATTTTTGTTTTTGGTGCACAGTTATGTTTCGCTACTTTTGTGGGTTTACACTTTACAATTCATTTTATTGGGTCGGAAACGGTTTGTCGACAGGGTTTTACATATTTGGGAGGCCGTAAAAAGGGGTACCAGCTGAGCCAGTCTTCCAGATGTGGCTACTCCAGGTGCTCGATCCATTTTAGAAGAACAACTACATACGGCAAGTAAAAATAAAGCAAAATAACGAGAAAAAACAACGTCAAGCGAAAAGATGCGGAATGAAGAAATAACGTCAGTGCATTAATTTCAACTGACCGTTCTTAGGCAGTTTTACCCCAAGTTCTCATGTTTAGTTATCTGTAGTGTCCTTTTAAAAATTGACCATAGTGTAAACCCATGACCACGTTCCTTTCTGTTTTTGACTGTGTTGGCAGGCCGTGTTTTTAATGTGGCTATTCAAGCATTGCATGTTTAACTCTTTTTAAAATCATATCACTTTTCGCTCGCTCAAATATCTTTTACGAGCATTATAAATTTCTTATCAGTTCTAAGCTTTATCATTTTAAAACACTTCATCTGGTCGTGATTATCGTCTTTAAAAGCCTCAATTTGATAAGCTTCAGCGCAGTGCGGACAGAAGTTTGGATCATCGCAAACATGGTATGTTTTTCTAAATTTCTAAAAATTGACCAGATGAAAAATAATTCATTCCACTATTAACAGATTTGTTTTATAAAACTAAGTGATATGTATTTAAATAAAAAAATATGAAACGCAATTAAGCTCCAAATAAAAGAGCTAAATTTATTTGTATTTAATTAAATTATATTTAAGCAATAATAAACACATTTAGTTTGCATTTTAAAATTGAGATCATAATTAATAAGTTTACATACGTAATAATTTTTGTATATACTTTGCATATAAGATTATTTAAACTTTGCATATAAGACGTGTGAAAGCAATTCAAAAACAAATAAGATGTATTAAAACAATTCAAAAATGTATCAATGTTCTTTCCGCTGCTTTTATTTCGTATTTTTTTAAAATAATTACATGTATGTATTTTTCTGAAATATATTCATATAATGTATAACACTGAGCTCGCAGTGTTAAAATTACATGTATTTGGTTAAAACGTTTTAGTTTCTCAAATTTAAAGTCATTATTAAAATTAGTATTTTATTTGTAAAAAGGAAAAATACGTCTTTAAAATGTGTGTTACTACTACGACGCCATTTAGCATTAAGCGCAACTCAATACTACATAAGAAAACAGCACCGTTTAGATCGATCCTAAACGATGGTATGCATCGACGGTGAACTTGGAACCTCCAATGCGGTATTCTCAGATTAAAATTTAATCTTCAGCGGCGTAAGGTTATCATATAAAAATTAAGTCTGACCTTAACTGAAAAGAATAGAATTTAGACAGGGGATCTTAGAAATTAATATAAATCCTGCATATCACAAAAACGTAAAAATCAGGAATTTCTCATTTGGGTGATTGAACATTATCTTGACACAAACAGCGATACTGTTATTGAAAAAGAAGATAAGGGAACCAACCCTGGAAGCCACAAAACACGACAATGAAAAGATAGCTGAAGTTTTAATATTTGATTTGCTAAAGATAATTTTAAGCACTTTATAGATGAGTTCTAAAATCGGTAGCAAAACTATTGACTATTATCGGTTATCTAAGTCGCTCTATGCAATTTTGTTCTATTATCAGCAAGCACAACTCAGGTCACATTGTAACAGTTATAAAATTTCAAACAAACGAATGTATCAGCAAAAATGTTTATGATGGCAGTATTTATAAGCCAGCAATGAAAAGATAAGATCGCCTATTTATTGCAAAGTCTCTATAAACTTGATGTTGAGGTCGCATCTGATAATTGTCATTTTATGTACTTATATCTTTAATTTATGATAATAAAATGAACACATGACTGTTACTAGAACCTGGTTTAAACCCGCAATGTTTTGTTACTGACCGTACCTCCATAGGTAACATCTTAGTTTTTTTGTTTTTCGTTAATTGTTTGTGGTGTATTATTTGATATTAGTTGAAATTGATCGTTATACAAACATATGCTCTCATTACCTCTCTTCTGTTTGACTTCGTGGTGAGTCTATGTTTTCTGGATGTGGCAATTCCTGATATGCATGATTCACTTTTTTACAGAGGCGGCTTACCCATGACGCTTCTTTCCTATCTTAATATGGCCATATTTGCCTATATCAGGAAAATATAAAACTGTATTAGGTAATGTTTAAAATCTAAAACTGTCAAAGGTTGTGCTTCAATCCTAACACAGTAAACATCCGACGTCAGAACGACGTTTGATTTAGGTTGGATTTAGGTTGGAGTTTGGTCGCGACGTCGGCGACCTAAATCCGACGTTAATCCGACTTCGAAAATGCGACGTCGTTTAGACGTCGGAAAATAACGTCGTATAGACGTCGGTTTTTGGTCAGACTTTTTACTTCTTTACCCTCTAGGAAAAATTATTTTCGAATAACTATTTTTTTTCAAATGTTCTATACATATGCATAAATTCATTTTCAAAAAATACGAAAAAAATTATATCTTAATTTGAATAGTTTTCTGTTCAATAGAAGGGATATTATCGAAACCTGTGCAATCGAATCTAAATGTAAACAACACGCGCCATTTTTAACAAAGAACAATGACAAAATCGCCAAACACAGAAAGGGAATCTTGTTTAGATTCATGCCCACTACATGTGTAAGGCACGTGGAGTTGTTTTCATGAAATACGTTTCGTTCATAAAAGTCTCGCTACTGGGCTATTGTTATCATACAGAGCTCATAAAACACATTACTTTAAGGAGAGAGGTTAAGAGATTAATTCAAGAAACACCTTGATGGTATTTTTAAATAGTGTTATTACACTGATAGCAATAAAAGGAAGAAAGAAGAGGTTCGATTTTGGTCGGATTTCGGTCGGATTCTGGTCGGAATGTGGTTGGATTTTGGTCGGAACCCGACGTCAATCCGACGTCGGAAAATGACCTCTAAAAATTTTCATTTCAACCAAAATTCAACGTTGGGAATACTGTATAAGGCAATATTTAGATTCAAAAATAGTATTACGAAATGTCCAAATTCTAATACTTCAGCAGGAAATGATTAAATTCGTTTATGGTAAATAATTGTAAACATAATCGACCAAATCTATCGACAATGCCTAGCCACATAACATTGAACACTACCAATTGAACTAGCTGGGACAATCCGAGTTAATATGAAGTACAAATAAAAATCAAATAAGAAAGTATAAATTTTGTGATAAAACACATACAGTTGCGTCTTATATAAAAGCCGTTCAATATATTTTGGACTAATGTTTACGAAATGTTTTAAATTTTTATGTCTATGAGGTCGGGAACAAACTTCACAGTGCTCATAAGAACGGCTGTTTTGCCACGAGCTGCTGCGTTACCCGATAGACCCGTTACAGACTATGTGTCGACGATTGCGTTAATTACTGTTAGTCAGCAGCCTTCATAGAATTCGGGTGTGGCGTCTGTCACTGCATTTGGATTTTTGTTTACTAGTGCCTTTCATATAAAAATAGAAAGTTGGAACACATGTGAATTTTGTCTTATTTCTGTATTTATCAAAAAGATGAGCATAGGCGTACCAGTTTTTCTCCAAATTAAAGTTGACGGCTATGTTATTCATTTAAAGTCATGTTGTTTAGATAACATTGGATTTTCACTAAACTACTTTGCATAATTTCTGAAATGTGTTAATCGCCGGCGACAAGTTTGCCTCGTTCTAGCTTGATACATGTAAGCTCTTCAGAATTGTGATAAGTAGAGCCAGCTTCGCTGGTAAACAAATAAATCGGTAGATCTCCGATCTTATGAGGTTATAAAATATTTAACATTGACGCCGTTCGAAATGCACACGAGATAAGGATATTATTCAGTTCTAATTGTTTGTACTTGCAAGGATACGTATTTATTTATATTATCAAAACAATATATAACAATATTCTGACGTCTGAGGTCTAAGCAAACATTGATCTAAACTTCTCCGAAAATATACAATTTGACACCAACAGGTACTAGTATTCGGTAATTTTGTTGTAAAGTTGTAAAAAATATTATCCATTAAAAAGTTGTTATCATCATATGTTTACTAGAAAGCCCTAAATTGTGAATATTTAATTTACAGCTTACGATTAATTTTGCTGGGAGTATTCTAGTTGTCATCATTTTGGGAATGATGATGGAAAACTGCGTGATAACAGTCGGTAATATTTACCTTATAGTTTTTTATACTTAAGGATTGATTGTTTAGAAACAAAAACGAACATTTTTGAATTTATAATTGAATTCTTTACTTATTATTTACCTATTTATCAATGCATAGATTTATGAAGTACGGAATACACTGTTATTAGTATATAATATACTATTGCCAACAAATGAAATTGTCGACATTTGCAAATAATGCATTTGAATAATGCATTATAAAAAGTAAATATGCCAGTATTTCATAGTTAAGATAGCACATTCAAGAAACACACTTTATTGAAATGTTTATGTCACTACTAAAATATATGATAAAAGAGATGATTTTAATTTTAATATAGTAAATTTTCCGTTTTTAGACGGCGATGTTCCCCGTGCATTATCTTACGGGGTTTATATTTCACAGCTTGTTCGCTTTTCAAGAGCTTGCAACGATATTTATGATTTCAATGAACGTAATCTTTGCATTACAGAAAAACTTTTAAAACAAGGTTATCGGTATCACAAATTAAGGAAAACATTTTGCAAGTTTTATCGTCGATACCCAGATCTAATTCATAAATACAGGTGCAGTTTAAAATCACTATTGCAACAAGGTATTTCACAGCCAGTTTTTTATGGAGATTTAATTTATAAACTTAAGAAGATAAAGGGCAATGTTAATTTCTCCCGGTTATTCGTAAAAACCATCTGTAAATTTAAAAAGAAAGGTTACCAACATGATATTTTACAGCGCTCTGCATGCCTGGTGATTAACCCTTCTACAGTTGATCATTATGCTTACCTCTTTGGTTGCACGACGGTGGCAGGGGTTTAAGAGTTTATGAAGGTTTATGGGGAAAACTTTTCTTAAAAGAACCTAGAAGCTCGATTTGTTTCTTTTATCCCTGTCATCGTGTTCTTGCTGATTTTACTCCAGGAGCTGTAGTCTCGGTAAGATCATTGAGTACCCGCCCTTTGGCTTTGCAATACTATTAAATTCTTATGTTTTATATGTTTGTGTGCTTTTGCATGCAACATTGTTGAGCCAATAAGTGGGTTGGAGTTGTTTCACCAAGACAACTTGCATTTGTTTTGTGATATGAGAACCTATTGGGGCAAGTGTGAGGTTGGTGCACCCTAGAACCTGGTTTAAACCCCCAGTGACAACTTCATTTGCCACTGACCGTTCCAAGGCGGTAACCCCTCGTGTTCTCATTTTTGTTAATTGTTAGTGGTGTCTCTTTTGAAACTGATCATTTTATTAACCATGCTCTCTCCCTCTCTTCTTCTTGACTGTGTGGGGAGGCTGTTTTTTCTGAATGTGGCGATTCCTGATATGCATATTTCACCTTTTTAGTACATTCAATTTAATACTTTCAGCCGCGTGTACTACAGATGCAGACTGTAAAACAGGAGAGCTTAACGTTTGCGAGACAACCACATGTAAATGTATTGCTGGATACAAGGAGAATGGAACTGACCTCGGCAAATGTATAGTCGGTAAATAATACACATTGATTCTATAGGTTATTAATAGAGGAGATGCAATAGCCAGAACTAAGGCACGCTTAAAAATACCACTGGTCAGTGATCACTACTATTATCTATGTCGTTTATTTGTAACCTATTAATGGTGATAACATAACGTGTTGTTTTATTTGAAAATTTATAATTGTTTTGTTTTACTAAATTTCATAAAACACGGAAAAGCTTCAAAAGTGAAAAAGAACACTTATTTATTTACCAAATTTATCCTGTTATCTGTTTCCGATTAGCATGGTCTATTAATACTTTATTTAATTGAATAAAGAATTCATATGATATAATATCTGAATTATTTACAAAGCATTATTTTCAGATGATATATTTAGTATAAACTGTACAAATGCTGGAAATACAGCCTGTACCAAAGCAGACCCGAACTCATTGTGCGCAACAAACAAATGTCAATGTAAAGCTGGGTACATGAAGAATGCGACAGATACCAGCAAATGTATAGTCGGTAAACAATATTATATATATTATTCCAATTAAGATAACTAGATATGCCAACAGTATGCTGGCCCAATAAAATCTTAAATGAAAAAGATTAAAAGTGACCTTCGAAAGAAACCGTACGCGAACAATATGAAAGTATTTCAGGCACGATTCGGTAGAGCCTGTTCATGGGCAGAAATTGAAATGCATATTACCGCCCAGGCCACCTATCGCCAGGTTGAGCGCAACTCAATAATTACACCCGTACAGCATTGATTCCATTCCAAACGACTATGTGCATAATACTGCATATGGTGGTGGACAGTTTACATATTTACTGCCCTATGGTTGTTGGATAAAAGAATGATTTGCCCTAAACGGAAAAAAGTCGATGGAACAGAACAGCATAGAGTTTAGACTGAAGATCTGAAAACATAAATTTTGCATATCACAAAACGCCAAAGTTAAACTTTAAAAGACAGGGGTGAATTCACTTTGGAGTGAATGAACAATATCCAAATCTGTATTTAAAACCGACCGAAATATTAAAAAAGATATTTAAAAGGTGCTGTTCACAAACATGGAGATTTTGCTCAACTACCTTCAAAGAACGTAAGTAACAACATCACGGGGAGACTTTTACAGCTGCCTCGCGGCAAAATCAACACTACTATGAACTAGATGAAAAGAGAACTTTGAAAAGCACCGAACTCGACAAATATGAAAATAACACAGACTCGGTTTGATTGAGCTAGTTTATAGGAAGCAATGAAAACGCATATTACAGCCCACGCCGCCTAGCCCGGAAACACGCAAACATTTACTAGATATAAGTTTTTTTAAATATTGAATTATTTGACAATGTCACTTCTCTAGGTCATGGCTGTTGCAATTTTTCTTTAATTTAAGAGCTCAATTTAAATCTAATGGATAGTAAATTAATATGAAACGTTTATTTTTTACATTAATTGTATTCTCTTTGGTTTTGGTATTGGATTCATTATCACAAGCATTTAAAAATGTTCATTGGTTACGTTAATTATTTCCAGTGTTTGGTACCGTTTGCCAACAACCAGGTGATTGTCCAGCAGAGTCTAACACACATTGTCCCGCGACCTCAACGAAAGTGTGCACCTGCAATCAAAACTTTACAGAAAGTGGCGGAATTTGCACTGCAAACACGATAAGTAACATCAATAATAATCAGAATCAGAATGTTCGCCTAGGTAAACAATTTTCTACATTTCTTAAAATAAGATTATTCTGAAAATGTTGTACCACGCACAAAAAAGTTCTAGATTAAATATAAAATCATTTTCATTCAATGATATAAAACGAACGTTGGAATTCGATAATACGTAGATAACATATAAATGTAGTTCTAAAAATTTGCCTTTGATTTGAAAACAATTTATTAAATGTTTTAAATGAATTTTACTGTTAGCGATATCCACTACGACATGTACACAAAATGGCGGAGAGTGCAAAGCGAGCAATTCCGTTTGCGACAGGAATGTTGGTCATTGTACATGCTCTGATGGGTTTCTTCCATCTTCACCAGTAGGCGACACATGCGTCAAAGGTAGGTATTAATGGCAACTTAGCATATCAACTTACATAAATACAAGCATGTCAACTAACATAAATACAAAAATGACAACTAATAACATATGAATAACATATTTAATACATGCAGCTTTCTAAAAACAGCCAGAATGTAGAGAGGAAAAAAGAGCGTGTGTTAATTAAATGCTCTTCAAAAAAGACACTTGAAACAATTCTTTAACATCTTTTATTTTAACGCTTTAAAGCGCTATTAGAGCAAACCAGTTTTAAAATATAAACCCTGGAAGCTGCAGCACCTAAAAAACGAAAGTATACAAAATAAAAGTAAAAACAATGTATTTCAATCATATATTAAAGTACTTCATAAACTGTTTTTCACAAGATAAGTATTTGTTTTGCTTTTTTCTTGCAGACTTAGGCTTACATAAGTTGTTCACTGGGCCAAAAACAGATACATAACCATTAAAATTAAACAATCTGTTTGAAAAAGTAGCATGCAATAGGCCTTCTTGGGATGATAGTCTAAAATTTACAGAGGTTGAGTCCAGAAGATGAAATATGATATGGAAAGCTATTGAGCTTGCGTTTGTTAACAAATACTTGACAAATCACATCAACCAAATCAGAATATATTTTTGTGTATTCAACAATGTTTAAAACAAGCCAATATCTCTATTTTGGCAGATTCAGCAGCGGTGACAACTCGGTTCGCATTCTCCTCGTTGGGCGTTTCTATGGGCGTTTTCATATTTCTTCATATCATTTATTAGGTAAGTTATTTTTTAAAGATTTATTCCGGACAGGAATCTCGGTTCGCACTGATGTGAACATATTAAGCGCATGTGTAATTCTCTCTGTCCACAAATTAGAATATTTGAATCTTTTCATGGTAATAAAAAAGAAACGGCAATAATTTCTCGAGCAAATTTAAATTGTGCAGTTAACATATACAAATGATTCAGGTGTTGGCTTATGTTTTTTCAAACTTAACCTCAGGTTTACATTCAAGTACAAAACTTGACTTATGATCAATATGTTAACCAATGCCTTGTTAATGCTTTGCCTCTCTAAAATTTGGCTGCCTGAGGTTGCTGTGTGTTTCGGATGTGGCGATTCCTGATAAGCATATTTCATATTATGTTTAGTTTCAGAATGTAAACGGACGTTAGCAGATGAGATCGTTAAGTGTGAAAATGAAAGCGCAAATGTCTTATGTCGGCGTACAAGAAGTATAACTGGACCTATCAATATGAATAAACCTTTAAATTGTTAGAGATATATTTTTGTGAACAGTTGAACCTGCCTTTAGCAACTACCTTCACTCATTAACCATCCGTTTTTGAATATGTCCCAAACTGACATTTTGTTTACCTGTCAGGCACCTGTAATAAACAGCCATTTTTGTCATACCCTTTGACGGCTGCCTGCTTAATAAAGGTTTGACTTTTTTCAATAAGTTTTCCACAATTTTCATTCTTGATATATTTGTTTCTGTGAATAATGAAACGTGATATTCTCGCAAGTGGTGTAGACACTAGTGAGAATTAATGTAAGGTGCTGAATTCAAGGTCCTTAATCGAAACAAACACAATTATAACGGTACATTTTATGTTGTTTTTTTAAGAAATAATTTGTATGGCATTCTTAGAACTGTTTTTGTTTTAAATTTTCTGCAATTTTGAAATATTGATACTTAAAATTACTAAGCCAAAAAGGAAATGAGCTTTTAATTCTCTTATTTATTTAGATGACAGAGCCTCCCAAACAGAAAAAAAGGAGAGAGGAAAATTAAAAAAAAATCAATTAAAAACCCCTCGACAAACAATTAACGAAAATGAGAACCAGAACGTTAATTCTATGCTATCCGCTAGCTAGAATGTTCCATTTGCACCGAATCCATGTCAGTGGTTAAAAACTGTGACTTCTGCTTAAACACAAACCTTTTAATTTCAGCTGGCTGGTGTGCTTTTTGGCTGAGCGGGTATGCTATTGTTGTTGAGTCTGCTTATCCTGATATTTCACTTAAAATGTCATACAAGAACATCTTACATGTTCAGCATTCAATTTAATCCATATAAAATATGTGACTGTATATTATTTCATTCAAACAAAAGGATACCAGCCAGGTCGCAGTTGGTATGACATACATGTCTACAAAATATGGTGTTGGTGACTTGTGTCGATTATTTTAAGTAAGATAAAGTACACTATCGATGATAAATTTCGACGACAAGCGTGAAAACAGGACGTTTGATACATTTTGTTCTTAATATTCATGTATTATTATTTTAAAGAAATTAAGATTTTTTTTTGTTGCATGCATTCAAATATGTCCTTACTTGAAGTATTTTCTCATTTGTAGTAAGGGTTTTCTACAATGAAACACGTATTTTGTTCACTTTTTTGTTAAATGATCTGGGCTGAAGGTTATAAACTGTGATTGGAAACCATTCTCAAATCTCAAACATCTGATTGGCTGAAATGGCGACCAGTCGCCATTTCAGCCAATCAGATGCTTGAGATTTGAGACTGGTTTCCATGCTCAGCTTTATAACGTTGGGCACAGCTTCTGTTTGGTATCCATGTAGTTCTCATTATATAAGCTGTGAGAGTTTCGAGAGGGTGTACGTGGAACCAGCCTATATAACGTATGGTTTGCGTTTTCCACGTGATTTCTATTGAAGCCGGGCAAACGAGGGTGTCCACTTGTTTCAAAATGAAATGCAAACGAAACTTCCGTCTTGATTTATTTTTAATACAAGGTTAGCGCTTAACTAAGATACGGAGATTCTTGTTTCATTTATTTTGATAAGGTTTCATTTTATTGCTATAAATAACAATATTACACAGGATTTGTGAATTTCAAATATACTTTAAGTATTTATATTGAAATCAAATTTCTTAACCACGAACAAAAAATAAAATTAATACTCCCTTTATAGGCCACATGAACAGGTTATCGCTGAGAACTATTTGGAGATTCGTGTCTTACATTTTGTGTCTCAACTCATTTTAGATTTTCTAACAGCTTGTGTAAATGTATAGCCTGTCTACATGTTGTTGTTTAAAGAACTTACAATACCTTAAAGAAATAAAATTTATCTCTCTACATATTGTTGTTTAAAGAACTGACAATACCTTAGAGAAATAAAATTTAATGAATCAACAAATGACTTTTTTATGAACCGGAGCACACTTTTAGGTGAAAATTTTTACTTTCTAAGGTTGTGATCTATGAATGTATTATTATATACATCGTTTTGTCAATCTTATTTTATTGAACAATCGGTGGTCGGCCTTGGGGCTTCGTCAAGGATCTACGGATTAATAATCTCTGACATATTTTCTTTTGCACAATTAACTGGGTTTTAAAACTACAATGACGTCTAGTAGATTCATGACAAAGGCCGAGGAGCGAAACGTTAAATACAATTAAGTGAGACAAAAGCTCTTTACTATATTCGCTCTGAAGAAAGGTAAACCACTGCACAGCCGCTTTTACTCAATGCCATTGTTTGGTAATGATTGTCAAACTACAGAGCAATATGATAATGCACCCGAGCGCCAAAAGGAATTGCAGGTCTAGGCGCTGTTGCTGTGGCGGTGCGGGTTCGCTCCCAGCTAGAGGCACTATCATTTGAAATTCACAGTAGCGCTATTTGTGCAGTGTGGCGGCCGTAAAAAGTCTCCCCGTACACATAGTCAGTACTGTTATCAGTAAAATAACCCGTCACCGATGTCCTGCAGTGATTGTCACGTATATCAGGGCTATCCGATCAACCTTTTTGGGGGGGTTGTCCCGGCTAGCTCAGTTGGTTGCGTCGCATGAATTGCAGGGCTAGGCGCTGTCGCCGTCACGGTGCGGGTTCGATCCCAGCTAGAGGCACTATCATTTTTTTTATTTTAGTTTTCGGGTGCGACTCTTTTTCCATAGGTCACAGAGTCACTGTGGCCATTGCTTTTAAATATATTACTAATAAAACAATGCGATGTAGCATGTAAAGCTTTTGCGGCAAAGATAAATATCACATTAATTTACGCATATTTAAGTGCTATAAGCAAGAAATAGGGAATGAATCTAAAGTTCATAACGGGACAGCCTTTATTCAAAATCGCAATTAAGTGGTACAAAGCCTAAACTATGATCTACAATGGGAGAGAGAGAGAGTTGCCCTTAGTTTTCTTCTGCTGTTCCTGCCATTATGAATTGTCATCAAGCGGCTTGACGTTGTAGGGTTATATCGCTTATGAACGTATTTTATTAAATCGGATTTATATTTGTAATATTTTAACCGTAGAAATCCCCTTAGTTTTTTTATAGTGAAATGTGCATATCAGAAATCGCAACACTCACAAACCACAGCTAACACAGAGGAAAATGTTAAATATACAGTTTGTCAACCGGTTCCGGTTAATCTTTTTATACGTTGTTGAAAAATATATTCAAAGCAATAATCTGAATTTTGTTTTTTTGTTTTATACACATGTAGTATGCAAAATGTCTTACCAAAATATTTTGCAGTTATTTTAAATTTTATTTTTAGTCTCCGCATGTGTTTACTTTCACAATGTAGCAATTATTGACAGACACATTTAAAACAGTTCCGGTTATCAGTTCCGAATCATGCAAATATAAATCGAGCGACATCTATTTAAAAGTGTATTTGACTGTCAGAGTTGACAGCCGTGTAATGGTTTTGACAAACCGGATATATTTTCACATGTTTTATGATTTAAGGGTTAAAATAATTCTGAAAATAATGTGGAATAAATAAATAACACAACTGTGCAATAAGTCAGTTACTTTTGTTAAAGTATTATTAAAATCGGTAAAACATTCGCACAACATCACAATTTCAACTGAGCAGCATGCAGGTATGGAAATAAGTGCAACTGATACATTATAAACATGGAGTAGATATGATATGAACACATGGTAGCACAACACCACTCTTGTCAGGTCGAGCTGACCATGGTGAGTTGCTAGATACTGGCGGCCTAGTAACTTCTTAGAACACGTTACCATCTTTGTCTAGGATATCTCAGACATAGGGTACCATGGACCTTGTATTTATCGTTATCAACAATTTTCGAACAATGCTATTGCTGTGATAACAATTATTTATCGAAAAACTGAAAGTAACATAAAACGAAATTATGTTGGTATCATTTGCGATATTTTAAATTATGAAATAAATCTCTGAAAGTATGATGATTTCCATGATCTATTTAGAAAATACGGTCAATTTTTGCTATACGCAAACCATACTGTATGTGCGGTTTCTGTTGTTTATATAAGTTAGCAATATCGAGAACTACGCGCAATAATAATGTAGTCCTTCCGGGAGTGCCGAATGACTACTTCTCAGACAATTATTTATACAAATCAATTTTGAACGGAAAAAAACTTAATATTATGTATCTATTCGATCAAATATTTGCAATCAAGTAACACAACTAGAAACTTTTGATAAAATTAATGAAACATTGCACTATTTTTGCCTCATATGCGCTTGCTGTCAAATTAACGTTCTAATTTGACAGTTAAATAAAGATAGACTAATAAATTATATATTATATACTGGTTAATCCGTACCGTCAAGAAAAGAAAATGTCTGAATGGGTTTATGGACAAAACAGTATGATGATTTATGCTGAAAAAAGCTAAACTAATAAATTTTAGACCAGTAACCGAAACTTTGCACAAGAATCTAATATAAACGCATTTAGTCATTATTTATCTAGGTCCCAGTTTCTCAAAATGATTAGATTACAGCAAAATATGTGGCAAAACGTCAAATAAAACTTCATAAGAGAAATACGCATATCAGTAATTGCCACACCCAGAATACACAGTCCCCCACACATCCTAAAAGTAGAGGCAAATAGAGCCTGGGTTTATAAAATGAACAAATTCAAATAAGAAACCACAAACAATAAACGAAAAGAGGAGTTACCACTTTGGAACAATCTGCAGCAATACGATTTATTTACTTCAGAAACAGAAAAACAACAAACAAACAAAAAATCAACTGTTTAAAACCTAGCAGTGGCAGCAGTAAGATCGTTTTTACTGCGGCAGTAACAGCAGTTACAGCAGTAAGATCGTTTTTACTGCGGCAGTAACAGCAGTTACAGCAGTAAGATCGTTTTTACTGCGGCAGTAACAGCAGTTACAGCAGTAAGATCGTTTTTACTGCGGCAGTAACAGCAGTGACAGCAGTAAGATCGTTTTTACTGCGGCAGTAACTGCAGTGACAGCAGTAAGATCGTTTTTACAGCGGCAGTAACAGCAGTGACAGCAGTAAGATCGTTTTTACTGCGGCAATAACAGCAGTGACAGCAGTAAGATCGTTTTTACAGCGGCAGTAACAGCAGTGACAGCAGTAAGATCGTTTTTACTGCGGCAGTAACAGCAGTGACAGCAGTAAGATCGTTTTTACTGCGGCAGTAACAGCAGTGACAGCAGTAAGATCGTTTTTACTGCCGCAGTTACAGCAGTAACAGCAGTAAGATCGTTTTTACTGCCGCAGTTATAGCAGTTACAGCAGTAGGATCGTTTTAGTGCGGCAGTTACAGCAGTTACAGCAGAAATATGTTCGTACATTAAAAAATATATATAAAAAATCATCTTACTGCCGCAGTTACAGCAGTGACAGCAGTAAGATCCTTTTTCTGCGGCAGCTACAGCAGTTACAGCAGTTAAAGTAGTAATATGTTCTTATTTTCAAAAATTATCACAAAAATCATCTTACTGCCGCAGTTACAGCAGTGACAGCAGTGAGATCGTTTTCACTGCGGCAGTAGTAGCAGTTACAGCAGTAAGATGTACGTAGATGAAAAACAAACCGACAAAAATCATCTTACTGCCGCAGTTATAGCAGTTACAGCAGTAAGATCGTTTTACTGCGGCAGTTACAGCAGTTACAGTAGTAATATGTTCGTACATTAAAAAATAAATATAAAAAATCATCTTACTGCCGCAGTTACAGCAGTGACAGCAGTAAGATTTTTTTTACTGCGGCAGTTACAGCAGTTACAGCAGTTACAGTGGTAATATAATCTTATTTTCAAAAATTATCAAACAAAAATCATCTTACTGCCGCAGTTACAGCAGTGACAGCAGTGAGATCGTTTTCACTGCGGCAGTAGTAGCAGTTACAGCAGTAAGATGTACGTAGATGAAAAAAAAGACAAAAATTATTTTACTGCCGCAGTTATAGCAGTTACAGCAGTAAGATCCTTTTACTGCGGCAGTTACAGCAGTTACAGCAGTTACAGTGGTAATATGTTCTTATTTTCAAAAATTATCACAAAAATCATCTTACTGCCGCAGTTACAGCAGTAACAGCAGTGACAGCAGTAAGATCGTTTTTACAGCGGCAGTAACAGCAGTGACAGCAGTAAGATCGTTTTTACTGCGGCAATAACAGCAGTGACAGCAGTAAGATCGTTTTTACAGCGGCAGTAACAGCAGTGACAGCAGTAAGATCGTTTTTACTGCGGCAGTAACAGCAGTGACAGCAGTAAGATCGTTTTTACTGCGGCAGTAACAGCAGTGACAGCAGTAAGATCGTTTTTACTGCCGCAGTTACAGCAGTAACAGCAGTAAGATCGTTTTTACTGCCGCAGTTATAGCAGTTACAGCAGTAGGATCGTTTTAGTGCGGCAGTTACAGCAGTTACAGCAGAAATATGTTCGTACATTAAAAAATATATATAAAAAATCATCTTACTGCCGCAGTTACAGCAGTGACAGCAGTAAGATCCTTTTTCTGCGGCAGCTACAGCAGTTACAGCAGTTAAAGTAGTAATATGTTCTTATTTTCAAAAATTATCACAAAAATCATCTTACTGCCGCAGTTACAGCAGTGACAGCAGTGAGATCGTTTTCACTGCGGCAGTAGTAGCAGTTACAGCAGTAAGATGTACGTAGATGAAAAACAAACCGACAAAAATCATCTTACTGCCGCAGTTATAGCAGTTACAGCAGTAAGATCGTTTTACTGCGGCAGTTACAGCAGTTACAGTAGTAATATGTTCGTACATTAAAAAATAAATATAAAAAATCATCTTACTGCCGCAGTTACAGCAGTGACAGCAGTAAGATTTTTTTTACTGCGGCAGTTACAGCAGTTACAGCAGTTACAGTGGTAATATAATCTTATTTTCAAAAATTATCAAACAAAAATCATCTTACTGCCGCAGTTACAGCAGTGACAGCAGTGAGATCGTTTTCACTGCGGCAGTAGTAGCAGTTACAGCAGTAAGATGTACGTAGATGAAAAAAAAGACAAAAATTATTTTACTGCCGCAGTTATAGCAGTTACAGCAGTAAGATCCTTTTACTGCGGCAGTTACAGCAGTTACAGCAGTTACAGTGGTAATATGTTCTTATTTTCAAAAATTATCACAAAAATCATCTTACTGCCGCAGTTACAGCAGTGACAGCAGTGAGATCGTTTTCACTAGGGCAGTAGTAGCAGTTACAACAGTAAGAAATACGTAGATGGGAAAAAAAACGACAAAAATTATCTTACTGCCGCAGTTATAGCAGTTACAGCAGTAAGATCCTTTTACTGCGGAAGTTACAGCAGTTACAGCAGTAATATGTTCGTACATTAAAAAATATATATAAAAAATCATCTTACTGCCGCAGTTACAGCAGTGACAGCAGTAAGATCTTTTTACTACGGCAGTTACAGCAGTTACAGCAGTTACAGTGGTAATATGTTCTTAATTTCAAAAATTATCAAACAAATAATCTTACTGCCGCAGTTACAGCAGTGACAGCAGTGAGATCGTTTTCACTGCGGCAGTAGTAGCAGTTACAGCAGTAAGATGTACGTAGATGAAAAACAAACCGACAAAAATCATCTTACTGCCGCAGTTATAGCAGTTACAGCAGTAAGATCGTTTTACTTCGGCAGTTACAGCAGTTACAGTAGTAATATGTTCGTACATTAAAAAATATATATAAAAAATCATCTTACTGCCGCAGTTACAGCAGTGACAGCAGTAAGATCTTTTTACTGCGGGATAACAGCAGTTACAGTGGTAATATGTTCTTATTTTCAAAAATTATCACAAAAATCATCTTACTGCCGCAGTTACAGCTGTGACAGCAGTGAGATCGTTTTCACTGCGGCAGTAGTAGCAGTAACAGCAGTAAGATGTACGTAGATGAAAAAAAAAAGACAAAAATGATCTTACTGCGCAGTTATAGCAGTTACATCAGTAAGATCTTTTAACTGCGGCAGTTACAGCAGTTACAGCAGTAATATGTTCGTACATTAAAAAATATATATTAAAAATAATCTTACTGCCGCAGTTACAGCAGTGACAGCAGTAAGATCTTTTTACTGCGGCAGTTACAGCAGTTACAGCAGTTACAGTGGTAATATGTTCTTATATTCAAAAATTATCACAAAAATAATCTTACTGCCGCAGTTACAGCAGTGACAGCAGTGAGATCGTTTTCACTGCGGCAGTAGTAGCAGTTACAGCAGTAAGATGTACGTAGATGAAAAACAAACCGACAAAAATCATCTTACTGCCGCAGTTATAGCAGTTACAGCAGTAAGATCGTTTTACTGCGGCAGTTACAGCAGTTACAGCAGAAATATGTTCGTACATTAAAAAATATATATAAAAAATCATCTTACTGTCGCAGTTACAGCAGTGACAGCAGTAAGATCTTTTTACTGCGGCAGTTACAGCAGTTACAGCAGTTACAGTGGTAATATAATCTTATTTTCAAAAATTATCACAAAAAACATCTTACTGCCGCAGTTACAGTGTTATTGTGTTGTAGATTTGTAAATGAAATGAAAGGCCGCAAAGTGGAAACATCACGTTAAATAGATGAAAAAGTAAGTCTGAACGCCACTGAAAGCAATTGATAATCAACATTTTGTAGGCTTGATTGTTCCTGTGCATGAGCAGTCAGAGTTCTTATAATAATGACTATTCTTGAGATAAACGGCGTAACCGTTTCGAAGAAGGCTGGCTGGGTTCGCGAGAAAATGAATAGCACGCTAGAATATCAGGTTTTGCTAGATAATATATTGTAACTAGATTTATGGCCGTCAGCGGATGTTTAACTTGTGGCCTGACCTATTTGCGTGAATAAATTATTTGTTTATATCCAATTCAAATCTTAATAAAATGTATACTATATTATTATACTGCAAAGAAATTTGCTTGAATTTGATTGGATAATTTGCCGCTGATGTATATCCGTATTTACGGATCTGCCGTAGATATGAACGCACGTGCCTTAATTTCCCTCTCTGGCCTCCCACCTTTTGTTGTCGTCCGCCATTTTGTTTTGAATTTCCGTGAAAATGCATAATTTGAAGCCGATTTTGTAAATTACATAGGGGTATGCTTAGAGGTTAATAAAAATTGTTACAGAAAATATTTGTGTTATGTTTTTAAAGTTGAAAACGATCATATTATTCTCAAATTTTGTAAATAAGTATCAAATCGATAGTCCATTTAATTTCTATAGTAGTGACGTCATACAGGTAAATAAATGACGTCAGACATGTAATTATTGAGGTTCTCAGGGGGGAATTAAGCCGTTAGGCATTTAATAAGTGAAATAAATGAAAAATCGATGTTTTCTAATAAATTTTGTCTGAAAAAGTCATTGCAGTATAATAAAACAATTATTTGGTTCCTTGAAAGGGTATGTGAGGATATATTGCCGGTCTGGGTGCCATATTATCCCTCGCCTGCGGCTCGGGTAATATGACACCCAGATCGGCAATATATCCTCACATTCCCTGTCAAGAAACCAAATAACTATATATTATTATACTGCAAAGAAATTTCATCGAATTTGATTGGATAATGTGCCGTTGATGTACATCCGTATTTACGGATCAGCCGTAGATATGAACTGCACGTGCCTTTATTCCCCGCTCTGGCCTCCCACCTTTTGTTGTCGTCCGCCATTTTTCTTTGAATTTTGTGTAAAATTCATATTCTTAAGCCTGTCTCCTGATTTATTAGGCGGGAAGCTTATGGATTACTTAAATTATTATAAGAAATAATTGTGCCAAGTTAATAAGTTGAAAACAATCGGAATATTCTTAAATTTTCAAAATGAATATCGAACCGACAGTCCGCTGAAACTCTATAGTAGTGACGTCATGCAGGTAAACCAGTGACGTCAATCAGGTAAATATTGAGGTTCTCAGCGGGGAAATAAGCCTTTCGAAATTAAATAAGCGAAATAAATAAACAAAATCAGTTTTCTTAATATATTTTGCTGAATAAAGGCTTTAATAAAACAATCATTTGGTTTCTTGACAGGGTGTGTGAGGATATATTGCCGGTCTGAATGTCATATCATCCCTCGCCTACGACTCGGGTAATATGACACCCAGACCGGCAATATATCCTCACACACCCTGTCAAGAAACCAAATAACTATATAATATGAAGTGAAGTACATAGAAACTTGTAAAACTGTCACGCAATGTTTAGCGTTCGCCATGCTCGATACTTATAAACATCAAAGGAAAAATGTCATCGAGTCAACCCCAGTAAACATTACATTGTAGCAAATGTGTGATTGCACATACTCGTACAGTATATAAAGTAAGGCAGGCTTCTCATTTATCTGTACTCATCGATTTCTTAATCGATTTGTCAAACAAAATTCTTTAAGGCCACTGAGTATACAATGAATGCTTTTTAATCAAAGTGTATCACACTTGAGGCCACTTATAACACGAAACTATTCAAATTTTAATTCCCGGAATAGGGACCAAATGAGATAGTATGTTGTAGTGTTTGGCAACATGAGCTGTGATAAAAATGATAAAATCTTTCGGACGCTTTCGCTTGTGGTATGTGGTGCAAGTGCGATTTTGTCGACTCGTAACATGCCAATTGCCACACCGCGCTCTCTTCGACCATTATACATTGACCCAGGAGCTGTGACCTCTTGGACATGGCGATTGTTAATCGGTAAAGCGGCTATACCTTTTCAGAGGTATTTGTCTCACAGGAAAAGTGTTAGTAACTAGTAAATAGCAAGTCAGTCATGAGTTAATCGCTAAATGGAAAAGAATGTTGGGCTTTTAAGCTGCAAACAACTGCTAGTTCGGATCCAATCAGTGTAACAAAGTTTTCATTTTCTATGCGTGGGTTTATGAACATAGTGCTACTCAAGAATACCAAAAAAGAGCGGTTAAAAAAGTTGACCTAAGATCATGAGTACCCACCCCTTCGGCTTTGTAATGCTATTAGCTTCTTATGTTTTATATTGTTTGTGTGCTTTTACATGCAACATTGTTTAGCTAATGGGTTGGTTGGAGCTATTTCACTAAGATAATTTGTACTTGTGTGTTGATATAAGGACTTGTTGGGGGAAGTGTGAGGTTTCTGCACTGTAGAACTTGCTTTAAACCACCAGTGGCAAATTACCGTTCCAAGGCGGTATCCCATTTTCGTTTATTGCTTGTGGTGTCATATTTGAATTCCACATACTTTTATAAACACATGCTCTTTTTTTCCTCTCTACTTTTTTTCTGCGTGGAGAGGCTGTGTTTTGTGAGTGTGGCGATTCCTGATATGCATATTTCACTTTTTAGTTTAAACAATATTTATTTACCATATAGCATGTTACAAGTACGTAAACGTATATAATCACAATAAGGTATGAGAATCTGGAAACAAGTTTCCGAAGGAATCTTATGTAAATCAATTTTCTCGGTTAGAAAAGTATAGGCGGTTACATACATTTAATGTTCAAGATATGAAAATGAAGCGTAAAATTTGAAAATCGATTTTAAGTTGTGTTTGGTAAGGACTATTCTTTATGTTCAAAAATTAAACTATTAATAGTAGAGTTTTTACATACGGGTTTTTGTTTTAACAAAACGAAAATAGTTATCTTAATGTGTTAGTCATTGTTGTTTATTTCACTTTTTGGACAGGAATATAAATCCTGCATATCTCACAGTACACCAAAGGCAAAAAGAGAAATCCAGAAAGTATATTTATTCACTCTAAAATACGATAAAATTGATATGTAAAAAGTCCATTCCTCTTAAGATCTGTGCATATATTGCATACAATGTGGTACAAAAATATGAAGTTTCACAGCTTCTACATTTTCCTCTTGACAATGATTTTTATATTTTATATGTCTGTGTGTTTTGCATGCAGCTGTTTTGATATCATGGTTGCCACTAACATTTCAGTGGCAGTCTCCTCTCAGGTTCTCGTTTTAGGTTTTAAGGTGGTATCATTTGTCGTGGAAGAGTTGATGTGGGTAGGGAGTGCGAGATCCTAATTCATGAAAGTAAATTTGTTTTTCTGACTTCAAAGATTCTCTTAGCTTAATTAATCATTTATAAAACATATGAAGGTTAAACGTCATGCAAAAGTTAAAATAAAAGAGAAATATGAAGCATTTTCTTACCTTGAAAACAGACTTTCTGTGGGAGTCCTAACTTCCTATACTTCTACTGTTGTGAACAATTACTACCACAGGAAGACAGTCCATAACAAGGTCAACAATGTCTTAGAAGATAATTATTTAAACAACAGTAGAAATGTACAAAAACAGCTCTCTCCAAGTGACTCTACTTAAAATTTTACATCCATATTTGTCTACAATTTTATAAAGTAGGACTTACCAGAATGCAAAGTATGGTGTACAATATAGAATATTATTTTTGAGGTTTCTGTTAACATTCCAAATAATAATTACAAATTGAAATGTATTTTCTACTAGTGTTAGAACTGTTTTGAACTGATTAAAAATTAGCAACACAGTTTAACCAGCAAACAATGACTAAAAACAAATGATTTATACATATTTTATTTTATATAGGATTGGCACAAAAATTGTCATGGCTGGGTTTAGATAATATTTATATATAGATTAACAATGCAAACTGAGTAAAACTTCCATAAGAATTATTGAATATGAATAGACGTTATTTCTTGCTTCGTCCACGAGCGCAAGAGTTTTATGATATTAAACAATCGCTAGCATACGAAAACACGGAAGTTCAGGTTAACTAGGGAGTTTGCTAACGAATTACCTCCATTTATAAAAGTTTATTATTGCTAATGTCGGGAGTTCGCCAACGAGTTACCTCCCTTTGTAAAAGTTTGTAATCACCTATGTTGGGGGTTCGCCGAGTTACCTCCCTTTTTAAAAAAATATGTTAACACCGATGTTGGGAGTTCGCCAACGAGTTACCTCCCTTTAAAAAGTCTTTGATCCCACATGTTCGAACATCATCTGTACCGATGCCAGTTATAGATGTATAAAGACAGTCTTTTTGCGAATGTCCACCACATGGTTTACAGGAATCTGGTTGCAAGCTATCGCCAGATGCAAGCTAATTCCAGCCACGACGATGTGTAATACCCTGGAAATATATAACAAAACCAAGAAAAAAGGGGCAGGGTTGGGTGGGAAGTTATTTAACAAAGTTTTTTATGTAAAGTAGCAATTCCTCTACCCCCTTCCGTTGATTAAGAATAGAAAAGACTGGAATCTGCGGAGACAAGAGTTTATATAGGCAAAGTCACGTGGTGACGTGTGACGTTACAGGAGTCATTTCTGCTGGTTAAAGTGTTTAATCTTTAATCGATTAAACATACTATTAACCAGCAAACAATGACTAAAAACAAATGATTTATACATATTTTATTTTATATAGGATTGGCGCAAAATTGTCATGGCTGGGTTTAGATAATATTTATATATAGATTTACAATGCAAACTGAGTAAAACTTCCATTAGAATTATTGAATATGAATAGACGTTATTTCTTGCTTCGTCCACGAGCGCAAGAGTTTTATGATATTAAACAATCGCCAAAAAGGTGAGAGAGTAAGCGAACGAACCTTCCGCCAAAAGCGGAATATCATAAAACGACCCAAAACCCATGACAATTTTATGCAAACATTACGTCCTGATACTTATTATATAATAATTGTTGAGAAGTTTCAAGCTGTCGGTTAATAAAACGTTTCGGCAGAAGTTTATTTAGCTAATGACAGTAAAATAGCCAACTAATATTTAAACATCAGGATTAATTATTAAAATATAGCTACAAAACAATGTCGTATTAAGATTCTATGCCTGTTGTAGTAAAACGTGTACGGCAATGTACAAGGAATTTATACACAGCTCCAAATATACCGGGGTGGATTTTAACCATAATCTCGTATCCAGGGAAGAACTGATGAAAAATAAAGGGTATCTCGATTGATACCGAGAATTTTAAGACAACCACCCCCGTTTTTGCAGTTAGTTCGCAGGAAACTGTTTAATATTTTTTTACATTTGGTTTGCAATAACATTGTTCGTAATATACCGCCAAGACCTTCTAGGTAGAGGCTGCGACCAAATAAAACTTATATTGGGCTTCATCCCTAACCACTCGGAAAAACATTTTTGACCATCCATGTAAGATTTAGTGTTTTATGCCTAACCCAAGGTCGCTTACCCGACAATAAATAATTAAATCTTTAGACGTCGTTTTGAAAGCCAATAAACATTTACAATATCATGCATTAAGTCACTGGTTTAATATTACAGTCAAACTACCCCTGAATAACGACCGCCTGTATTAAAATACAATTTTTTATCCGCCAATAAATAAAAGAATAATTGTATTTGGAACAAAGACCACCGTTTGTATAGACCACATATGGCCATCTCTAGATTGGACTTTGTAGACATAATTTGATAGTTGGTATATTTAATAACTAAATTGTAAGTCAAGATTGCAAAGGAAGGTAAATTTTTCAAACATATAACGGAAACAAATCCGCTAAATAGAAGTTTATTATGCTATTATCCTGTCAACAGCTATAATAGCATAATGGTACATCCTTCAAATAGCTCGGATGTCCAGAAAATAGCATTCAACGGAACCTATCTGTATTTAAATGCCAAAAGGTGTTGCCGGCTTTCACATTACAGCATATGGCAACTGATAAATTACATTATAATTTTGAAAGTGACGACCCCTTGTTTAATGAATACGGACTGCCTGCCTCCACATTTTTCAAACGTATAAACGGAAACAAATCCGCTAAATAGAAGTTTATTATGCTATTTATCCTGTCACCAGTCATAATAGCATAATGGTACATCCTTCAAATAGCTCGGATGTCCAGAAAATAGCATTCAACGGAACCTATCTGTATTTAAATGCCAAAAGGTGTTGCCGGCTTTCACATTACAGCATATGGCAACTGATAACATCACATTATAATTTTGAAAAGTGACAACCCCTTGTTTAATAAATACGGACTGCCTGCCTCCACATTAAGCTCAGCAGCCCTTTTTCCAGATAGTTAATAAATCCTTATTTTTATTTTTGAATTTAATTGAAAATGGTGGTCGTCAAATGAATTGTTGGGCTGATGGGAGAGGGGGTCTATAGAAATTTAGCAATAGATAGACAGCCCAACTGTATCATATAGTACATGTAATACTATTTATTAAATTTTATTCAGAAAGTCATATTTTAAAAATTATTCATGATATACAACATGTCACATCCTTAAAGATCTCGGATTGCCAGAAATAGTAAAATTATTGGAAGTCACAGTCATTATAATAAGAATTCATTATACAAAACATGGCACATGCTTCAAAGAGCTCGGATTTCCAGAAATATTAAAATTATTTAAAGTCATATTCATTATAGACAGCATCGCACATCCTCCAAAGAGCTCGGATAGCCAGCAAAAGTAATATTTAGAGTCACATGATAATATCAATCATATATAATATTGCACAACATTCAAAGAGTTCCAATCGCCTGAACGTAGTTGGTTTTCAATAATTCATCGGACATAACTATGTAAAAATTCAAAAGTTTCAAGTGACTTCAATTGAAATGACAAACTTGCGTGACAGATAATTGATTTTATTTTGCATATGTCCACGTGATCATAAATACTGAGTGACTATTTTAATGGTCAATTTAAACATCTAAATGGGTACAATAAACCTTTAGCTCAGTTTTCGATGACATAAAACAGATCCCAAATATGTTGCTTCTCATAAAAAATCTTAACAACGTATTATATATATGAATTTGGTGTTCTTATTTAGAAAATCACTAAACCGTAGTAGGGCTAAGACGAAATAAAAAAACAACAAACAACAACAAAAAACAACAACAACAAAACGAACAACCGGCAGTGAAAACACAGCGACGTACGTGTTTATTACTGTTCCAAGACGAAATTGAGTTTGCTGAGGATTGTTCCTAAATAACCATTTCTTGTGGTTTTTACGCAAACAATCTAACATAGCTTTATCATGAAATGTTCTGTGTTACCTGGTATAGTCAACAATGTTAACGTTACTTAAAGCAGCAATATGACCGCTGATAGTTGAATGGGAATATTTATTTAAAGGCAGTTACGCATTAATAACGAAATAATGTATATTTTCAAAAATCAAATTTAATTGTTACATGTAAAACTGTAGAAGACCCGTAAATAAAGTAAATGGAATATAATTTTCCTGCAAGTCAAGGTACGAGTGGATGTATTTAAAGCAAAAGTTGCTATAGCGCTACGAATGCAGTAAAATATTTTCACAAACAGATCCTAAATGACACTGATTAAACAAATTTCTGTGAAATTCTCTTCTGTTCAGTCATTTTGAAGTATTATATGGTTGATGCAATTAATATGAACCGCATCTGAGATATTCAGGTATTCCCACGAATTGTGAATATGCAGCTTTAAAGGAAGCAAAAAATTTCGTTATAACATTGATATGTAGAGTAAAAATGATGTTCGAGACTCAAATTAATCGCAAATGCGTTAAAGTTTTGCTCAATGAAAAGGAATAATAGAATCAGCGATGCAGAAAGTATTCCATTTTCAAGGGATATGCTTGCACTTTGATTTAAATAGTTCTATAACATTAAAAGAGGATTAAAATTTACGCGAATTCAATGCATTAAGTTTTACGTTTGTGAGGACTTCATGTTTCAAGGAATGCGCGATTCTTCGAACCACACGAGCACTTATTAAAATAAGTTATGCCCTATGACACTATTTTTAGCATAATGACCATTCAAAAACCGCTAAGGTTAGAATTGTCGGATGCGTCAGTTGAAAGTTCAAGCATAACATCTTATAACCAGTCTAGCCACTGAATATACACGTTTTATGTATTTGAAAGAGGGAAGCGTTCTCTCTCTTATTTTCTTGATATTTCTAATGAAATGAGGGGGTTTCTTAGCTAATGACATGGCATCATAGATTCAGCGTAAAACATGCACGACCTGTCGGTATGGTCTTAGAAATAAAAACACCGACTAGAGTTGCTTCAATGTTATTTTCTTTGAGTTTTAAACTAAAGGTTACCCAACTGATTGCTTTTCTTATTATAATTTATATGTGAGGTAAATGAAGGGCCAACCCATTTCTCCTTACAAAACGAATCGCCAAGATCTCGGCATATGTGATCGAAACTCGACATTAAATGAAGGTAGGTATTACCAGACGATTTAACAATAACAAATTCATACAAAATCTTACTCTGCTGTATAGATCTTTGATAAGTTTACAAAATATTTCGAATTTGAAATAAGAGCATAACGCCCCAGCTGACTTGAGGAAATGTTGTCTAGAATGGATATTTTCAGAGGTTTGGTTTAAAATATCGTTGACTGCTGAAATTAAAGTGTACAATATAAAGCAGTGTAAAAAAATTTAAGACATGTATGGACGTGATTGCAAAGACGTTCACTATAGAACCTTCGCTTGTTAAAATCAGAAACATGAGCAGACCGACTTGAAAAAATAGACATTTGAAAGTTATTAAACAAAGTTTTTTATGTAAAGTAGCAATTCCTCTACCTCTTTCCGTTGATTAAGAATAGAAAAGACTGGAATCTGCGGAGACAAGAGTTTATATAGGCAAAGTCACGTGGTGACGTGTGACGTAACAGGAGTCATTTCTGCTGGTTAAAGTGTTTAATCTTTAATCGATTAAACATACTATTACCGCAGTTTTGTGATAGACTGGTAGTCTACCATATTATTAAAAAACATTAAACGAGTATCCTGAAAATATTGGTAACCAAAGGTTCGAGATCTATGCTGTTCTAAACATGACGGTAATGAAGTTTTGATGCGGTGTGGCTGTACATGTAACTGACAGTGTTGTTTAAAAAAAACACAATATTTTGAAACAGTTCAAATTGTCAGACATTAAAATTATGTGGAATTCTTAAAAGTATTATAACTGCAATTTCAATAAAGGTGAGATATTAAATAAAGAAAGGCAGCTCTTTGCCACGACAGGACAATTACTTGTGTCTATGAATATTCATATGTAAAAAAATTGTGCATTATAATTTATGTAGACATATAGTTATTTATTATTTCATTGTATTTGTTTATTTATGCTAGTTATGTTATTATTTGTCTTTCTACATATTTCAAACACACCAAATTATGAAATACATTCATTTAGTCATTAATATTTCATGTGTTAACAGAAAAGTAATATTTCAACTTTCAGTTCAAAAGGCAGATTTTTCGACAAAAACATTGAAAGTTATGTCCTTTCTGAGGCAGTAATTGTTGACAAAAGTGGAAGTATAGGAACCTACAAAATGTTTATTTTCAAGGTAAGAAATTAATGCAATTTCACTTTTCTTTTGTTCTTGTATGACACTAAACATTCATATGCTTAATAAAAGATATGTCAAGCCACAAGAAGTTGACAAGTAAAAAAACAAATGAACTTTTATGAAATCATGTTTTTCACACTCCCAATCCTCTTAGCTCTTTGATATATTCTTAAAGGATTATGGTATCATTTTAAATTGATCATATTATAAACCCATGCTCTCATTACCACAACACATTTCCGCAAGTCTGAGGTTGATGAACCCTGGTTTAACACCCTCACGAGTGGCATACTGTTTTGCAGGAAATGCAAAAGTAACGGTGCAAATATCGCTTAGCTTTGCTTTTTATCGTTATATTGCATGGTGGTATTCCACAAAACACTATTGATTTGCGCGGCGTTTTTCTTTACTTTGCCTGGCTTTTTGTTTTCAGTAGCACTGTTTCTCGTTGTGTTTTTTTTTTTGCTTAAAGTCTTTTCATTTTTATGCTTGGCGTATATTTAATTGGCGTGGCACGCCTGGTATTTTTTGCAGCGCGGGTTTTCGCTTGGCTTCGTTTCGTTAAATCTCTATAATTGTCATATGCCGTATGTGCTGGTTTATTTACTTTATAAGTAGACTTTAAGCGAAACTTAGCATCTTTACCAGGGTCCTTGTCGGGCTGGTTCACAGTTTCCAACGTAATGTTGTGTTCTTAAGCGCTTTCAATTTATGAGTTTGTCCGGTTAAAGTCCCAAAGCCGACCAGGCGGCCAGTCTCACAGAACTGTTTGAGGGTTGATCGCAATACAGACAGAACACAAAAGATCCTGTTTTGCGGAACGAACTAACACATGACTAAAGGGACCTTACCGGCCAAACAACCTGCATTTTTGTTTTTGGTGCACAGTTATGTTTCGCTACTTTTGTGGGTTTACACTTTACAATTCATTTTATTGGGTCGGAAACGGTTTGTCGACAGGGTTTTACATATTTGGGAGGCCGTAAAAAGGGGTACCAGCTGAGCCGGTCTTCCAGATGTGGCTACTCCAGGTGCTCGATCCATTTTAGAAGAACAACTACATACGGCAAGTGAAAATAAAGCAAAATAACGAGAAAAAACAACGTCAAGCGAAAAGATGCGGAATGAAGAAATAACGCCAGTGCATTAATTTCAACTGACCGTTCTTAGGCAGTTTTACCCCAAGTTCTCATGTTTAGTTATCTGTAGTGTCCTTTTAAAAATTGACCATAGTGTAAACCCATGACCACGTTCCTTTCTGTTTTTGACTGTGTTGGCAGGCCGTGTTTTTAATGTGGCTATTCAAGCATTGCATGTTTCACTCTTTTTAAAATCATATCACTTTTCGCTCGCTCAAATATCTTTTACGAGCATTATAAATTTCTTATCAGTTCTAAGCTTTATCATTTTAAAACACTTCATCTGGTCGTGATTATCGTCTATAAAAGCCTCAATTTGATAAGCTTCAGCGCAGTGCGGACAGAAGTTTGGATCATCGCAAACATGGTATGTTTTTCTAAATTTCTAAAAATTGACCAGATGAAAAATAATTCCACTATTAACAGATTTGTTTTATAAAACTAAGTGATATGTATTTAAATAAAAAAATATGAAACGCAATTAAGCTCCAAATAAAAGAGCTAAATTTATTTGTATTTAATTAATTTATATTTAAGCAATAATAAACACATTTAGTTTGCATTTTAAAATTGAGATCATAATTAATAAGTTTACATACGTAATAATTTTTGTATATACTTTGCATATAAGATTATTTAAACTTTGCATATAAGACGTGTGAAAGCAATTCAAAAACAAATAAGATGTATTAAAACAATTCGAAAATGAATCAATGTTCTTTCCGCTGCTTTTATTTCGTATTTTTTTTAAAAATAATTACATGTATGTATTGTTCTGAAATATAGTCATATAATGTATAACACTGAGCTCGCAGTGTTAAAATTACATGTATTTGGTTAAAACGTTTTAGTTTCTCAAATGAAAAGTCATTATTAAAATTAATATTTTATTTGCAAAAAAGCAACAAATACGTCTTTAAAATGTGTGTTACTACTACGACGCCTAGCATTAAGCGCAACTCAATACTACATAAGAAAACAGCACCGTTTAGATCGATCCTAAACGATGGTATGAATCGACGGTGAACTTGGAACCTCCAATGCGGTATTCTCAGATTAAAATTTAATCTTCAGCGGCGTAAGGTTATCATATAAAAATTAAGTCTGACCTAAACTGAAAAGAATAGAATTTAGACAGGGGATCTTAGAAATTAATATAAATGCTGGATATCACAAAACGTAAAAATCAGGAATTTCTCATTTGGGTGATTGAACATTATCTTGACACAAACAGCGATACTGTTATTGAAAAAGAAGATAAGGGAACCAACCCTGGAAGCCACAAAACACGACAATGAAAAGATAACTGAAGTTTTAATATTTGATTTGCTAAAGATAATTTTAAGCACTTTATAGATGAGTTCTAAAATCGATAGCAAAACTATTGACTATTATCGGTTATCTAAGTCGCTCTATGCAATTTTGTTCTATTATCAGCAAGCACAACTCAGGTCACATTGTAACAGTTATAAAATTTCAAACAAACGAATGTATCAGCAAAAATGTTTATGATGGCAGTATTTATAAGCCAGCAATGAAAAGATAAGATCGCTTATTTATTGCAAAGTCTCTATAAACTTGATGTTGAGGTCGCATCTGATAATTGTCATTTTATGTACTTATTTCTTTAATTTATGATAATAAAATGAACACATGACTGTTACTAGAACCTGGTTTTAACCCGCAATGTTTTGTTACTGACCGTACCTCCATAGGTAACATCTTAGTTTTTTTGTTTTTCGTTAATTGTTTGTGGTGTATTATTTGATATTAGTTGAAATTGATCGTAATACAAACATATGCTCTCATTACCTCTCTTCCGTTTGACTTCGTGGTGAGTCTATGTTTTCTGGATGTGGCAATTCCTGATATGCATGATTCACTTTTTTACAGAGGCGGCTTACCTATGACGCTTCTTTCCTATCTTAATATGGCCATATTTGCCTATATCAGGAAAATATAAAACTGTATTAGGTAATGTTTAAAATCTAAAACTGTCAAAGGTTGTGCTTCAATCCTAACCCAGTAAACATCCGACGTCAGAACGACGTTGGATTTAAGTTGGATTTTGGTCGCGACGTCGGAGACCTAAATCCGACGTTAATCCGACGGCGAAAATGCGACGTCGTTTAGACGTCGGAAAATAACGTCGTATAGACGTCGGTTTTCGGTCAGATTTTTTTACTTCTTCACCCTCTAGAAAAATTATTTTCGAATAACTATTTTTTCCAAATGTTCTATACATATGCATAAATTCATTTTCAAAAAATACGAAAAAAAATATCTTAATTTGAATAGTTTTCTGTTCAATAGAAGGGATATTATCGAAACCTGTGCAATCGAATCTAAATGTAAACAACACGCGCCATTTTGAACAAAGAACAATGACAAAATCGCCAAACACAGAAAGGGAAAAAGATTATTTTTTATTATACTGCAAAGAAATTTCCTTGAATTTGATTGGATAATTTGCCGCTGATGTATATCCGTATTTACGGATCGGCCGTCGATATGAACTGCACGTGCCTTAATTTCCCCGTCTGGCCTCCCATCTTTTGTTGTCGTCCGCCATTTTGTTTTGAATTTCCGTAAAAGTGCATAATTTGAAGCCGATCTTGTAAATTATAAAGCGGTATGCTTAGGGATTACTAAAATTGTTACAGAAAATATTTCTGTTATGTTTTTAACGTTGAAAACGATCAGATTATTCTCAAATTTTGAAAATAAAAATCAAATGGATAGTCCATTCAATTTCTATAGAAGTGACGTCATGCAGGTAAATTAATGACGTCAGACATGTAATTATTGAGGTTCTAAGAGGGGAATTAAGCCGTTCGGCATTAAATAAGCGAAATAATCGAAAAATCGATGTTTTCTTATTAATTTTGTCTGAAAAAGTCTTTGCAGTATAATAAAACAATTATTTGGTTACTTGAAAGGGTATGTGAGGATATATTGCCGGTCTGGGTGTCATATTATCCCTCGCCTGCGGCTCGGGTAATATGACACCCAGACCGGCAATATATCCTCACATTCCTTGTCAAGAAACCAAATTACTATATAATATTTGCCAGCGTAGAAGGATTAACAAATATGTTGTTGTTTTCTTATATTCGTAGTTTGTTGTTAAATTATAGTTTTTGCTTAAATCTTGTTAAGATTCATGCCCACTACATGTGTAAGGCACGTGGAGTTGTTTTCATGAAAAACGTTTCGTTAAAAAAAGTCTCGCTACTGGGCTATTGTTATAATACAGAGCTCATAAAACACATTACTTTAAGGAGAGAGGTTAAGAGATGAATTCAAGAAACGCCTTGATGGTATTTTTAAATAGTGTTATTACACTGATAGTAATAAAAGGAAGAAAGAAGAGGTTCGATTTTGGTCGGATTTCGGTCGGATTCTGGTCGGAATGTGGTTGGATTTTGGTCGGAACCCGACGTCAATCCGACGTAGGGAAATGACGTCTAAAAAAATTTCATTTCCAACCAAAACAATCCAACGTTGGGAATACTGTATAAGGCAATATTTAGATTCTAAAATAGTATTACGAAATGTCCAAATTCTAATACTTCAGCAGAAAATAATTAAATTCGTTTATGGTAAATAATTGTAAACATAATCGACCAAATTTATCGACAATGCCTAGCCACATAACATTGAACACTTTACCAATTGAACTAGCTGGGACAATCCGAGTTAATATGAAGTACAAATAAAAATCAAATAAGAAAGTATAAATTTTGTGATAAAACACATACAGTTGCGTCTTATATAAAAGCCGTTCAATATATTTTGGACTAATGTTTACAAAATGTTTTAAATTTTTATGTCGATGAGGTCAGGACAAACTTCACAGTGCTCATAAGAACGGCTGTTTTGCCACGAGTTGCTGCGTTACCCAATAGACCCGTTACAGACTATGTGTCGACGATTGCGTTAATTACTGTTAGTCAGCAGCCTTCATAGAATTCGGGTGTGGCGTCTGTCACTGCATTTGGATTTTTGTTTTACTAGTGCCTTTCATATAAAAATAGAAAGTTGGAACATATGTGAATTTTGTCTTATTTCTGTATTTATCAAAAAGATGAGCATAGGCGTACCAGTTTTTCTCCAAATTAAAGTTGACGGCTATGTTATTCATTTAAAGTCATGTTGTTTAGATAACATTGGATTTTCACTAATTTAAAACTACTTTGCATAATTTCTGAAATGTGTTAATCGCCGGCGACAAGTTTGCCTCGTTCTAGCTTGATACATGTAAGCGCTTCAGAATTGTGATAAGTAGCTTCGCTGGTAAACAAAGAAATCGGTATATCTTCAATCTTATGAGTTTAATATTGACGCCGTTCTGAATGCACATGAGATAAGGATATTATTCAGTTCTAATTGTTTTTATTACACCTCACGTGATTAGTTTACTATATAGCGTAATGTGACGTCACAGGGAGATAATCGCTACTGTCACATATGCGACAGCATCATGTCACCCTCGCGTGGATCTAAAAATAAATATCTTGGAAATCCGATTACAAATTAACTTCTACGCATGCGTAATTGACCAAGGGAGATAAACGCATTTTGATCATTATTTGTGGCCGCTTATTGAGCATTATTGATTTTGGACTTCCGGCGCTTGATTTTGTTCCCAAACGAAATTTGGTCATAGTCAAGATCTCTAAAAAAACAAATGTTCGGTGTAATAAAATAAATATCACATCCCATTGGGGGGAAACAGTACGAAATGTTAACCCTTGAGAAGGTAATGTCAACCTCGGCTAACGCCTCGGTTGACATTACTTCTCTCGGGTTAACATTTCGTACTGTTTCCCCCAATGGGATGTGATATTTATATAGTATATTACTTGCAAGGATACGTATTTGTTTATATTATCAAAAACAATATATAACAATAGTCTGAGGTCTAAGCAAATTTTGATCTAAACTTCTCCGAAAATATACAATTTAACACCAGAAGCAGGTATTCGGTAAGTATGTAAGTTGTAAAAATATTATCCATTAAAATGTTGTTATCATGATTTGTTTACTAGAAAAACCTAAATTGTTAATATTTAATTTACAGCTTACGATTAATTTTGCTGGGAGTATTCTTGTTGTCATCATTTTGGGACTTATGATGGAAAACTGCGTGATAACAGCCGGTAATATAAAGATAGTTTCTTATACTTAAAGATTGATTGTTTAGAAACAAAAACGAACATTTTTGAATTTATAATTGAATTCTTTCCGTTTTATTTACCTATTTATCAATGCATAGATTTATAAAGTACGGAATACACTGTAATTAGTATATAAATATTACATGTCTGACAGGGTGACAGTAAAATTGTCAACTTGAGGAAATACTGTCAACCGAGGCGAAGCCGAGGTTGACAGTATTTTCGAAAGTTGACAATTTTTCTGTCACCCTGTCAGACATGTAACATTTATTTTATTATACCGAAAAAGTATTCAAACCATTAACAACTTTATTTAATAACGGTATTTAATTGATGTAAATCTGCCTCGTTTATGGTAGAAAAACGTTTGTTGCTTGACATTATTGTCGTATGTTTACAACGGGAATGTAAAAATAGATATTGCGCATGCGCGAATGGTACAGTATAATTTTCGAACATTCTCCGTAGCTATGGTAGCGGGTGACAGTATTTTTCCGACAGTAAATTTTTTTTGACAGTACTATATGTCACGGTGGCATATGGAATATTAACATTGTAAATAAAATTTAGGTATAATATTATATAATATACTATTGCCAACAAATGAAATTGCCGACATTTGCAAATAATGCATTTGAATAATGCATTTTAAAAAGTAAATATGCCAGTATTTCATAGTCAAGGTAGCACATTCAAGAAACACACTTTAGTACATTTAATTTGTTACTTTCAGCCGCGTGTACTGCAAATGCAGACTGTACAACAGGAGAGCTTAACGTTTGCGATGCAAGCACATGTAAATGTATTGCTGGATACAAGGAGAATAATACTGACGCTGGCAAATGTATAGTCGGTAAATAATACACATTGATTCTTTAGGTTATTAATAAAGGAGATGTAATAGCCAGAATTAAGGAATGTTTAAAAATACCACTGGTCAGTGATCATTACTATAATCTATGTCGTTTATTGGTAACCTATTAATGGTGATAACTTAACGTTTGTTTTATTTGAAAATTTGTATTTGTTTTGTTTTTCTATATTTCATAGAACACAAAGCTTCAAACGTGAAAAAGAACACTTATTTATTTACCAACACAATCCAGTGTTATCTGTTTCCGATTAGCATGGTCTATTAATATAAAGATACTTACATATTTAATTGAATAAAGAATTCATATGATTATAATATCTGAATTATTTACAAAGCATTATTTTCAGATGATATAGAAAATATAAACTGTACAAATGCTGGAAATACACCCTGTACCAAAGCAGACCCGAACTCATTGTGCGCAACAAATAAATGTCAATGTAAAGCTGGATACATGAAGAATGCGACAGATACCAGCAAGTGTATAGTCGGTAAACAATATTCATTATTCCAATTAAGATAACTAGATATGCCAACAGTCTGCTGGCCGCAAAAACTCTTAACTGAAAAAGATTAAAAGTGACCTTCGAAAGAAACCGTACGCAAACAATATGAAAGTATTTCAGGCACGATTTGGTAGAGCCTGTTCACGGGCAGAAATTGAAATGCATATTACCGCCCAGGCCACCTATCGCTAGGTTGAGCGCAACTCAACATTTACACCAGTACAACATTGATCCATTCCATACGACTATGTGCATAATACTGCATAATTATGGTGGTGGACAGTTTACATGTTTACTGCCCTATGGTTGTTGAATAAAAGAATGATTTGCCGTAAACGAAAAAAAAGCAGGCGATGGAACACAACAGAATAGCATAGAATTTCGACTGAAGATCTGAAAACATAAATTTTGCATATCACAAAACGCCAAAGATAAACTTTTAAAGACAGGAAGTATATCTTTCGGGTGAATGAACATTATCCAAATCTGTATTTAAAACTGACAGAAATATTTAAAAAAAGAAATTTAAAAGGTGCTCTTCACATACATGGAGATCTTGCTCAACGACCTTCAAAGAATGTAAGAAACAACATCACGTGGAGACTTTTTACAGCTGCCTCGCGGCAAAATTAACACTACTAAGAACTAGATGAAAAGAGAACTTTGAAAGGCACCGAACTCGACAAATATGAAAATAACACAGGCTCGGTTTGATTGAGCCAGTTTGTAGGAAGAAATGAAAACGCATATTACAGCCCACGCCGCCTAGCCCGGAAACAAACAAACATTTACTAGATATAAGTTTTTTTTAATATTGAATTATTTGACAATAATGTCACTTCTCTAGGTCATGGCTGTTGCAATTGTTCTTTAATCTAAGAGCTCAATTTAAATCTAATGGATAGTAAATTAATATGAAACGTTTGTTATTTACATTAATTTTATTCTCCTTGGTTTTGGTATTGGATTCATCATCACAAGCATTTAAAAATGTTCAATGGTTACGTTAATTATTTCCAGTTTTTGGTACCGTTTGCCAACAAGCAAGTGATTGTCCAGCAGAGTCTAACACACATTGTCCCGCGACCTCAAAAAAAGTGTGCACCTGCAATCAAAACTTTACAGAAAGTGGCGGAATTTGCACTGCAAACACGATAAGTAACACCAATAATAATCAGAATCAGAATGTTCGCCTAGGTAAACAATTTTCTACATTTCTTAAAATAAGATTATTCTGAAAATGTTGTACCACGCACAAAAAAGTTCTAGATTAAATATAAAATCATTTTCATTCAATGATATAAAACGAACGTTGGAATTCGATAATAGGTAGATAACATATAAATGTAGTTCTAAAAATTGGCCTTTGATTTGAAAACAATTTATTAAATGTTTTAAATGAATTTTACTGTTAGCGATATCCACTACGACATGTACACAAAATGGCGGAGAGTGCAAAGCGAGCAATTCCGTTTGCGACAGGAATGTTGGTCATTGTACATGCTCTGATGGGTTTCTTCCATCTTCACCAGTAGGCGACACATGCGTCAAATGTAGGTATTAATGGCAACTTAGCATATCAACTTACATAAATACAAGCATGTCAACTAACATAAATACAAAAATGACAACTAATAACATATGAATAACATATTTAATACATGCAGCTTTCTAAAAACAGCCAGAATGTAGAGAGGAAAAAAGAGCGTGTGTTAATTAAATGCTCTTCAAAAAAGACACTTGAAACAATTCTTTAACATCTTTTATTTTAACGCTTTAAAGCGCTATTAGAGCAAACCAGTTTTAAAATATAAACCCTGGAAGCTGCAGCACCTAAAAAAACGAAAGTATACAAAATAAAAGTAAAAACAATGTATTTCAATCATATATTAAAGTACTTTATAAACTGTTTTTCAAAAGATAAGTATTTGTTTTGCTTTTTTCTTGCAGACTTAGGCTTACATAAGTTATTCACTGGGCCAAAAACAGATACATAACCATTAAAATTAAACAATCTGTTTGAAAAGTAGCATGCAATAGGCCTTCTTGGGATGATAGTCTAAAATTTACAGAGGTTGAGTCCAGAAGATGAAATATGATATGGAAAGCTATTGAGCTTGCGTTTGTTAACAAATACTTGACAAATCACATCAACCAAATCAGAATATATTTTTGTGTATTCAACAATGTTTAAAACAAGCCAATATCTCTATTTTGGCAGATTCAGCAGCGGTGACAACTCGGTTCGCATTCTCCTCGTTGGGCGTTTCTATGGGCGTTTTCATATTTCTTCATATCATTTATTAGGTAAGTTATTTTTTAAAGATTTATTCCGGACAGGAATCTCGGTTCGCACTGATGTGAACATATTAAGCGCATGTGTAATTCTCTCTGTCCACAAATTAGAATATTTGAATCTTTTCATGGTAATAAAAAAGAAACGGCAATAATTTCTCGAGCAAATTTAAATTGTGCAGTTAACATATACAAATGATTCAGGTGTTGGCTTATGTTTTTTCAAACTTAACCTCAGGTTTACATTCAAGTACAAAACTTGACTTATGATCAATATGTTAACCAATGCCATCTTTGCCTCTCTAAAATTTGGCTGCCTGAGGTTGCTGTGTGTTTCGGATGTGGCGATTCCTGATTTATAAGCATATTTCATATTATGTTTAGTTTCAGAATGTAAACGGACGTTAGCAGATGAGATCGTTAAGTGTGAAAATGAAAGCACAAATGTCTTATGTCGGCGTACAAGAAGTATAACTGGACCTATCAATATGAATAAACCTTTGAATTGTAAGAGATATATTTTTAAGAACAGTTGAACCTGCCTTAGCAGATACCTTCACTCATTAACCATCCGTCTTAAACACCCAGTTTGAATATGTCCCAAACTGACATTTTGTTTACCTGTCAGGCACCTGTAATAAACAGCCTTTTTTGTCATTCCCTTTGATGGCTGGCTGCTTAATAAAGGTTTGACTTTTTTCAATAAGTTTTCCACAATTTTTATATTGATATACATGTATTTGTTTCTGTGAATATTGAAACGTGATATTCTCGCAATTGGAGTAGACACTAGTGAGAATGTAAGGTGCGGAATTCACGGTTCTTAATCGAAACAAACACAATTATAACGGTACATTTTATGGGTTTTATAGATTGAAATAATTTGTATGGCAATTTTAGAACTGTTTATGTTTTAAATTTTCTGCCATTTTGAAATAGTGATACTTAAAATTACTAGGCCAAAAAGGAAATGAGCTTGTAATTCTCTTTTTCTTTAGCAGACAGAGCCTCCCCAAACAGACAAAAGGAGAGAGGAAAATTTAAAAAAAATCAATTACAAACCCCTCAACAAACCATTAACGAAAATGAGAACCAGAACGTCAATTCCACGCTATCCGCTAGCGTGAATGTTCCATTTGCACCGAATCCATGTCAGTCGTTAAAAAACTTTGACTTCTGATTAAACACAAACCTTTTAATTTCAGCTGGCGGGTGTGCTTTTTGGCTGAGTGGGTATGCTATGTTTGTTGAGACTCCTTATACTGATATTTCACTTAAAATGTCATACAAGAACATCTTACATGTTCAGCATTCAATTTAATCCATATAAAATATGTGACTGTATATTATTTCACGCAAACAAAAGGATACCAGCCAGGTCGCAGTCATTGGTATGACATACATGTATACAAAATATGGTGTTGATGACTTGTGTCGATTATTTTAAGTAAGATAAAGTACACTATCGATGATAAATTACGACGAAGAGCGTAAAAACAGGACGTTTGATACATTTTGTTCTCAATATTCATGTATTATTGTTTTAAAGAAATTAAGATTTTTTTTTGTTGCATGCATTCAAATATGTCCTTACTTGAAGTATTTTCTCATTTGTAGTAAGGGTTTTCTACAATGAAACACGTATTTTGTTTACTTTTTTGTTAAATGATCTGGGCTGAAGGTTATAAACTGTGATTGGAAACCATTCTCAAATCTCAAACATCTGATTGGCTGAAATGGCGACCAGTCGCCATTTCAGCCAATCAGATGTTTGAGATTTGAGACTGGTTTCCATGCTCAGCTTTATAACCTTGGGCACAGCATCTGTTTGGTATCCATGTAGTTCTCATTATATAAGCTGGGATAGTTTCGAGAGGGTGTACGTGGAACCAGCCTATATAACGTATGGTTTGCGTTTTCCACGTGATTCCTATTGAAGCCGGGCAAAAGAGGGTGTCCACTTGTTTCAAAATGAAATGCAAACGAAACTTCCGTCTTGATTTATTTTTAATACAAGGTTAGCGCTTAACTAAGATACGGAGATTCTTGTTTCATTTATTTTGATAAGGTTTCATTTTATTGCTATCAATAACAATATTACACAGGATTTGTGAATTTCAAATATACTTTAAGTACTTATATTGAAATCAAATTTCTTAACCACGAACAAAAAATAAAATTAATACTCCCTTTATAGGCCACATGAACAGGTTATCGCTGAGAACTATTTGGAGATTCGTGTCTTACATTTTGTGTCTCAACTCATTTTAGATTTTCTAACAGCTTGTGTAAATGTATAACCTGTCTACATGTTGTTGTTTAAAGAACTTACAATACCTTAAAGAAATAAAATTTATCTCTCTACATATTGTTGTTTAAAGAACTGACAATACCTTAGAGAAATAAAATTTAATGAATCAACAAATGACTTTTTTATGAACCGGAGCACACTTTTAGGTGAAAATGTTTACTCTCTAAGGTTGTGATCTATGAATGTATTATTATATACATCGTTTTGTCAATCTTATTTTATTGAACAACTCGGTAGTCGGCCTTGGGGCTTCGTCAAGGATCTACGGATTAATAATCTCTGACATATTTTCTTTTGCACAATTAACTGGGTTTTAAAACTACAATGACGTCTAGTAGATTCATGACAAAGGCCGAGGAGCGAAACGTTAAATACAATTAAGTGAGACAAAAAGCTCTTTACTATATTCGCTCTGAAGAAAGGTAAACCACTGCACAGCCGCTTTTACTCAATGCCATTGTTTGGTAATGATTGTCAAACTACAGAGCAATATGATAATGCACCCGAGCGCCAAAAGGAATTGCAGGTCTAGGCGCTGTTGCTGTGACGGTGCGGGTTCGCTCCCAGCTAGAGGCACTATCATTTGAAATTCACAGTAGCGCTATTTGTGCAGTGTGGCGGCCGTAAAAAGTCTCCCCGTTCACATAGTCAGTACTGTTATCAGTAAAATAACCCGTCACCGATGTCATGCAGTGATTGTCACGTATATCAGGGCTATCCGATCAACCTTTTTGGGGGGTTGTCCCGGCTAGCTCAGTTGGTTGCGTCGCATGAATTGCAGGGCTAGGCGCTGTCGCCGTCACGGAGCGGGTTCGATCCCAGCTAGAGGCACTATCATTTTTTTATTTTAGTTTTCGGGTGCGACTCTTTTCCATAGGTCACAGAGTCACTGTGGCCATTGCTTTTAAATATATTACTAATAAAACAATGCGATGTAGCATGTAAAGCTTTTGCGGCAAAGATAAATATCACATTAATTTACGCATATTTAAGTGCTATAAGCAAGAAATAGGGAATGAATCTAAAGTTCATAACGGGACAGCCTTTATTCAAAATCGCAATTAAGTGGTACAAAGCCTAGACTATGATCTACAATGGGAGAGAGAGAGAGAGAGAGTTGCCCTTAGTTTTCTTCTGCTGTTCCTGCCATTATGAATTGTCATCAAGCGGCTTGACGTTGTAGGGTTATATCGCTTATGAACGTATTTTATTAAATCGGATTTATATTTGTAATATTTTAACCGTAGAAATCCCCTTAGTTTTTTATAGTGAAATGTGCATATCAGAAATCGCAACACTCACAAACCACAGCTAACACAGAGGAAAATGTTAAATATACAGTTTGTCAACCGGTTCCGGTTAATCTTTTTATACGTTGTTGAAAAATATATTCAAAGCAATAATCTGAATTTTGTTTTTTTTGTTTTATACACATGTAGTATGCAAAATGTCTTACCAAAATATTTTGCAGTTATTTTAAATTTTATTTTTAGTCTCCGCATGTGTTTACTTTCACAATGTAGCAATTATTGACAGACACATTTAAAACAGTTCCGGTTATCAGTTCCGAATCATGCAAATATAAATCGAGCGACATCTATTTAAAAGTGTATTTGACTGTCAGATTTGACAGCCGTGTAATGGTTTTGACAAACCGGATATATTTTCACATGTTTTATGATTTAAGGGTTAACATAATTCTGAAAATAATGTGGAATAAATAAATAACACAACTGTGCAATAAGTCAGTTACTTTTGTTAAAGTATTATTAGAATCGGTAAAACATTCGCACAACATCACAATTTCAACTGAGCAGCATGCAGGTATGGAAATAAGTGCAACTGATACATTATAAACATGGAGTAGATATGATATGAACACATGGTAGCACAACACCACTCTTGTCAGGTCGAGCTGACCATGGTGAGTTGCTAGATACTGGCGGCCTAGTAACTTCTTAGAACACGTTACCATCTTTGTCTAGGATATCTCAGACATAGGGTACCATGGACCTTGTATTTATCGTTATCAACAATTTTCGAACAATGCTATTGCTGTGATAACAATTATTTATCGAGAAACTGAAAGTAACATAAAACGAAATTATGTTGGTATCATTTGCGATATTTTAAATTATGAAATAAATCTCTGAAAGTATGATGATTTCCATGATGTATTTAGAAAATACGGTCAATTTTTGCTATACGCAAACCATACTGTATGTGCGGTTTCTGTTGTTTATATAAGTTAGCAATATCGAGAACAACGCGCAATAATAATGTAGTCCTTCCGGGAGTGCCGAATGACTACTTCTCAGACAATTATTTATACAAATCAATTTTGAACGGAAAAAAACTTAATATTATGTATCTATTCGATCAAATATTTGCAATCAAGTAACACAACTAGAAACTTTTGATAAAATTAATGAAACATTGCACTATTTTTGCCTCATATGCGCTTGCTGTCAAATTAACGTTCTAATTTGACAGTTAAATAAAGATAGACTAATAAATTATATATTAATATATACTGGTTAATCCGTACCGTCAAGAAAAGAAAATGTCTGAATGGGTTTATGGTCAAAACAGTATGATGATTTATGCTGAAAAAAGCTAAACTAATAAATTTTAGACCAGTAACCGAAACTTTGCACAAGAATCTATAAACGCATTTAGTCATTATTTATCTAGGTCCCAGTTTCTCAAAATGATTAGATTACAGCAAAATATGTGGCAAAACGTCAAATAAAACTTCATAAGAGAAATACGCATATCAGTAATTGCCACACCCAGAATACACAGTCCCCCACACATCCTAAAAGTAGAGGCAAAGAGAGCCTGGGTTTATAAAATGAACAAATTCAAATAAGAAACCACAAACAATAAACGAAAAGAGGGGTTACCACTTTGGAACAATCTGCAGCAATACGATTTATTTACTTCAGAAACAGAAAAACAACAAACAAACAAAAAATCAACTGTTTAAAACCACACAATTCTGTCCGTTGAGATAAAAAGACTGGTATGGCATTTTTAAATAATTAAGGATTAAGATTTGAGCTTACATAATCCAACACTTAAAATTATAATAATTAAATAATAAAAAGGAGATCAATTTTATGTTGAAAACAATACATGTAGTTCATTTTATGGCAAAGGTCTTCTATCTGTGTTTGTATTTAAACTTTCTAAATTGAACTTTAGAAGTAATCATGTTAATAAGTGTTTTAAAGATAATTAGGCATTTCCTGTTTACAGAAATTTACGCATTACATTCTTGATTGTATGGAAACCATGTACACTAATATCGTTGCTAATCGGACCACGCATTCACCGAGACCTCAGGATTGTGTTATTGTGTGGCAGTGGACATTGTGAAATGCCTAATAAAATGTACACTCAATAAAATAAATCGCACGATTTTGGAAAGCATTATGTTCTGTGATATGTAACTTCGGATATCAGATATGGTATATACTTTCTCTTTACTACAGTCTAAGAACTACTTTATGAAGTATGTTATTATATAAGTATCGAAAGTTAAAAAAATGTATTAATGTATAAATACAAAATAACAGATTTTTAATTAGCTGTTAGGAAACACTTGTATACAGAGTTTTAATAGCATGCATTTTAACTTTTCCTCTTTGTTAGAGCTATGTGTTAAATACCATGTGAAAACAATAATAAATTGTATATTGCTGGAATTTTCTGTAAAATTTCAAACATAATATTTTCTCATTCTTAATTTATTTGTGTTTTCACATCAATAACACATCTGCTCTTTGACTTTAACATTTATTTGAGGACCACAATGGAAATAAGGGATATAGTTTTCCCTTTTTGTCATCCGCGGTTTATAATGTATTTAACATGGTAGCAATATGTAATATGTATATAATATAAGATCTTATTTAAAGTCATTTTAATTTGAATCTTATCCATGACAAAAAGTTTTAACCAAACTGTGTTTTTATTGCATGTTCGTTAACCAATTTATATGTGTTGTTTAAACCATGTTGTCATGATATGCATTTTATACTGAAATAAATATATCAGTATGTGCTTATCAATTATGCGGAGAAAATCATAAAATAAAAGAGCAAACGTAAGTAAATTACAGAATATATTACTTATGCCCAGTTTACATGCCGACATAGATTTAAGAACAGAGAAAACATGAATACCATGGCATGATTTCATTGCTGGTTTTCATACACATACAATTTTAAGTCTTCAATTAAATAATTAAATAAAATGAAAAAAAATAAGATCATTTTGTTTAAATTTATTTTTTTACATAGATTGTGACAGAATTTCTTTCATCTCATATTCATGTATTGACTCTTACCTGAGTTGAAACCAGTACTTGTGTCGACAATGAAAATGTCCCTGGTAGAATTCGAACCTGCATTGTCTGGAATCCAACTCTCCTCCCCGCCATTTTCAAAATAATTTAAATTGAAATTTAAAATAAATATTAAATGTCTTCCTTCGTTAATAATAATCGCTAATGAGTAACTTTTATTATTGTTAAATGATTTTACAAGTCATAAAAGTCAATTCGCTTTATCCCTCCCCAGCAGAATGATAAAATGTTTTCAAATCAGTTTCATTCTTTTACAGAGTTCAACTGTTTTCACATTATTGTTGTGTTCTGGTGTAGCGAGTCTTGTTCTCGTGAAGAGATGCCAAGCAGGTACCAGTTGTGTTTAGTTCTGTTAACAAATTATTATTACTTGGAACAATATTGAAACAAACAAATATATTGAAAAAAGTGACATATGCATATCAGGAATCGCCACACTCACAAAGCACACTTGCGAACCCGTACGGCGACAGCGCCGAGCCATGCAATTCCTATTACGCAACCGATTGGGTTGGGACAACCCCGAAACGGTTGTTCGGATACCCATGATAAACTTCATCACTGCATAACACCGGCCGAAAACCGGTAATTTACTGATAACAGTACTGACTGTATTTACGGGGAGACTCTACGGTCGACATACTGCCCAAATAGCGTTACTGTGAATTTCAAATGATATTGCCCCTACGTGGGATAGTTCAAAAATGAACAACAAAAATACATGAAAGTATTAAATAAAATTCACTGGACAATCTCCTTATGCGACAAAATAAATTTAAGACTCACATAAATACAATTACTAGTGAATGCATATTTGTTTTGCGATTTTTATGTTTCAGCAATATCTTTGAAATATAGATTAAGTTGGTTCGCTGGTATTTAAACAAAACCTTTCAGTTTCACGTTTCATCTACTTTCTGGCAAAAAACGTACGAGATAAAAAGTAAAATATACAGTATCTGGATTCGCCATATCCTAAAGACACAGCTTATATATAGGTGTCGTTCAGAAAACCAATATTAAAAAATGATGGTGTATTGAAAACATTATAACTCAAAGATTTGTTTGCGCGTGTTTAATTACTCGGAAGTCATTGCTTTCTTTGTCGATATATAGTAATATATCGCGGGTTATAAACGGGCAACTTTAAATATAAAACTTTACGGTCAATCCGATTAAAGTTTAAGGATTATTTTTATGGCTAGGATACCGACTACTTAAACTCAAATTCTAGTACTTTTTTATAACACGTCCATTTAATTTTATGCTAATTTTTATTTTATTTAACAATAAAAAATAATGCAGTCATATCTAGTCCACTTTTTAAAACAATGTATTTCTACATTCCATTGACATAGTGTGTCATTTACGTTAGTTACTAGAGATTTTGTGAGAGAAAAAAAATCATTTTTACGACTTTACAAATTTACTACAATGACTTGTAAAAATCATGGCTGTAAGCCGAATTGTTTGCCTGATAGTAAACAAATTGAACCAAAAATACTATCTTCTATCTTTTATATTTAATTCGTGAAGCTTTTTATTTGTCACGTTGTACTACAATGCACTTCAAATCAGTCAATTATTCTGAAAAAAAAGTAAATCGAACTGTTAGCCGTTGTCATGAAACAAAACGCATCGTATTCAAATATAAAAAAATTCGCTTATTATTTATGAAATTTTTGCACTTCAATATCATACTGAACGATGAAGTCTTATTCACCTAACGAATAATAATTCTTGATGGTATACAGTGTGACGTATTACTTGAAAAGTCATGGCTACAGTAAACGCCGCACACAATATATTGGACGGTGCACAATGTTTTAACGTGTGACGTCAACGAGCACTCACGTTTTGCCACGAGTTGCTGCGAAAATGCGTTCTGTAATTCATATATCACCAAAGTGGGTGTTCTAAGAGCCGTTCGAAAAAGACGTAATCTCAAGATTTCTTCTAATAATTTCTGAAATAATGAGAGTTTTTTATGAGTATAAATATAAGGATTGAATCGATAATTGATGGTTTTCATTTGGGTATGGAAAACAGTTGGGTTGTTAAAAGTGGGTGAAGCACAAAACACATGATACGGTAGTCGCTTTATTGCTCTCGATCATATTTTGGCACAACACACAACATATGCCAAACCTTTCTTTCCCGTGCAATAAGGTATTTAGGCTTAATTATTACTAATTGGTGTCACACAATTATAATCAGGCGGCCTCGGTTGCTCAATTGGTAAAGTGTCGACACGGTAAGCCGAAGATTTTAGGTTCGAGTCCGAGTTGGGGCTTTGCATTTCTACCATAACTGCCAAAATATTTTGTGTGATTAATGGTTTGTTAACTGTTGCGGTACATGAACAAATCTAGTCCCTATTTAGGAAGAATATATATATATATTCAATTGACAATATTGACGGTTCGGTATTGGTGCTCGGTCTGTGTCGGTATTGCGAAATTGTAAGCTTTTATAATGGATGAAAAGGTAACATTGAAAGCCATCGAACACAATATGAAAATATTGCAGGCTCGGTTTGATTGAGGCTGTGCTAGGAGCTTTCGCCGTGACGATGCGGATTCGCTCCCAGGTAGAAGCAATATCATTTTCTATTTCACGTCATTATATCGAATAGTATTAAAGTACATGCTAGATGTGTTTTAAATGTTTTAGTCGTTTTACAGCTGCGGTATCAAAGACGCCATGCACTGCATTGGGAACTGAATGTTCGACAATTGGAAACTCGACATGTGATATTAAGGCTTTAAAGTGCAAATGTCTAGCAAACTATAGAGAAAATCCGTTAACTGGCAATAGCACCTGCATTAAAGGTACTTTGCATGTTTTAATAGTACTTGGCGAAACTCGTATTTTTTATAACTTAATCTTATAAATACAAAGATAATTGTATTATTAAATATAAAACATGTGTCTTTTCACTACCGGTTTAGATAAACTGCTGTTTTGCATCAAGGTAAACTCACTTTGCATTCTATGTCCCCAGTACAAGCAAAGCGTCCTTAGCTTTTTGATTATAGTGCTTGTGATTTGCATACAACGTGCAATATTAACATCTATTTGTTGTCCTTGGTACCGATAAAACAGAAAGTGAAATATGTATATCAGAAATGGCCACACCCCGAAGACACAGCCTCACCACACAGACAACAAGAAAAGAGGAAAAAGAGAATAGGTAATAAATGATCAATTTCAAAATAGCCACAAAGAGAACCCGAGGGGTTACCGAAACTGTTTTAAACTAAACTTATTATTCTATTTTACTAACAAAAACATATTATATAATACTTAATGTTTCAACAGATTAATGTTCGTTAATTTTGTTTGTGTTAAAAATAAAGTACGATGTAATTTGAGAAAAAGTATTCGTTCTAATGAATATCTTTATATTTAAGTTGCGGTATCTAGGATGGTATGTTCCGTTGCTGGTTCCGAGTGCTCATCCGTTGCAAATGCATCATGCGATACGACGTCGTTAAGATGTAAATGTAATGTGGGATATAAAGAAAATCCGAACAGCAATAGCACTTGTTTAAAAGGTAAACAACATAATCTTTCAACTACCATTCATTTACGATGATGTTATCTACTGTACTCATCCAATTTTATGATGATATTATGCAAGAGTGAGAATACATAGAACTATTGAAAAATACATGGACATAAAACTTAGAAGGTGAATAACCAGATGTTCATGTTAATTTTTAAGACTCAAATAACTCATCGCTAACGAGTTGGTGAATTTTGACAGCAATTTGAGTAGTATAGCAAAACACGTTGCCATCTAAAATTGATGAACAGGGAACTATGAAGGCCTCCGAACACGACAAATATGAAAATATTGCAGACTCGGTTTGATTGAGCCTGTTCATGGCGAGTGATGGAAATGCATATTACTACCCTCGCCGCCTAGCCTAGCTTAGGGTTGTGCACAACTCAATATTTACATATCTCAAACGATGATGTGCATATGGCGGTGAAAATGGAACCTTCAATACGTTTTTTTCAGATTAATACCAATCCATGTTCAGCGGCTTATGGTCCCAAGATAAAAAAAGGGTTTGGCCGAAACGGGAAAATATGGGCGGAACTAAACGAAAAATAGAATTTTGTCAGGGGATCCGAGAATATAAATCCTGCATATCACAGACATCGCAAAAGGCCAAATTTAAAAAGCAGGAAGTATATCCTAAGTGTGATTGAACAATATCCGAACCTAGAGTAAATATGCATATCAGGAATTGCCATAGTCCTATACTCGTAAATAAGATCTGACATAACTTATAGTTATTTTGTTTCATTTTCATGCTATGTCAGGCCGTTTTACGTCAGTTTGCTATAGCAGACAGCGACACAGAATTTTGTCGCATTTAAGCTTACAAACTTTGATATATCTCACAAAAAACAACTGACATCGATGCAACACCTCATAATCTTTGAAAGACAACCAAATTGTACACCACACTTACTTATCATGGTTTGGGGATAAATGTCTTTATTTCACTTGAATTTGTATTTGAAATATTTTTTTCCAAATAATATATATTTATTTTATTATTGATATCATTTCGCAACAAGAACATTGAAACAATAAACTATGAAAATTCGTCTGAATTTTCGTATATTACAACAATGGCAGACTTTGGTAAACAGAAAGATATTCCCACACATAAAATCAGTTAACGGTGAGATTGTTTGCATGAACGACTGGAACAGTGTGATTTACCTAAAGGCTGACCATTGTTTTGCTGCATTTATTGAGTGTTATTGTCTCGTTTAAATATAGGAACGTTTGAACTACATGTTTAATAGTAAAGGGCAAAATATAAAAAGAAAAGCATGTAGTCGAAAGTATTTTGGGCTAGAATTGCCGCACTCTGAAAATACCGCATTGAAGGTTCCATGTTCACCAGCATATGCACACCATCGTTTGAGATGGCTCAAAATTGTACTGTTTGTTGGTGTAAATATCGAGTTTCGCTCAAACCGGGGCTAGGCGGCGTGGACAGTAATATGTATTTCCATTACTGCCCATGAACAGGCTCAATCAAACCGAGCCGGCAATATTTTCATATTTGTCGTGTTCGATGTCTTTCAAAGTTTCCTTTTGATCTATTAAAAACACAGCCTCAAAGAGAGGAAAATCTCCATTGTGAAAAGCTGTTGTTCATTGCAATAATTCTTACTTAAAAAGCTTAAGCCAGATGACAAACACCAGACAAATTGATTTTGAATTTCTGAAAACATGATAAAACGAAAAGAAATGACTAATCACCTTTACTTCAAAAACGTCTAAAGATTTGAAAAGGTGAGGTTTATTCTGCATTCTTTTAAACTGCCCATTAAAGGCACTCTCGATCAAACCACATTTACAGTTCGATGACCAGGTAAAACAATAATAGTTTTATTTCGCCTGAAGAACTTGTGAAAACAATTAAAACACATTTTGTTAAAGACACGCAAAGAGAAAAACAACAACAGCAAAATTCTTCCTATTTGGTAAAAGCGTGTGCTTATTCATGGAGACACCTTATACCTGTATGTTTATATGGGAACCTGTTCGGGACAAAGTGGTGAACCCTAGAGACGTGTTAAAACCCCTAGAGGGAAAAATGATTTGCTATGGTAGGAACAACGCTGTAAATACTCGGTTCTTTATTTCACACTGCGCTTGTTGTTTGTTGAGAACCTTTTTGGGGAGTTTTGATATTTATACAACATAGAACCTGGTTTTATCCCCAAGTGACAAATTGTTTTGCCACTTACAAGGCAGTTTCCCCTCAGGTTCTCTTTATCGTTTGTTGTTTCTAGCGATGCCTTTCTGAAATTGAGTGATTTACACACAAATGCTTTCTTTAAAAAAACCTTCTGTTTGGCTGTCCGGGGAGGATGTGCTTTCTGTGTGTGGCTATTCTTGAAACTTGTTCTTTTGTCATAAACGAAACTAGTTCGTCTTCTAACTAATAATACACGAGACAATGTTCCTTCGTTCGCTTTGCCTAAAATGGCAAAAACTTTCTTGATAGTATGATATTCTAAATAATGGCCGGATCTTAAAGAATAAAATGGTTTTACATTTAAATTATTTTGTTCAAACCAAACCTTCCATTCATTAAAATCATAAGGATAAAGACTACTAGAAGACTTATACTTTCTAACTCTGTTCTACCTGTTCTCTTTCCCTGTTGCTCAATGACACACTGTTTTTAATTTAGCTTTGTTTTTACCTTTTCAAGTTGCGGTATCGAACACACCATGTTCGGTAGCCAGAGCCGAATGCCCTACGATTGCAAATTCCATATGCGATCCTCTGACGTTAAAATGTAAATGTAATGCAGGATTTAAGGAAAATCCCATCATTAATAGTACATGTTCTCAAGGTATGTACGTGGTGATGTTTGTTTTAATTATTTTTTGGGTGATGTAGTGCGGGATGAATAATTCTTGCATCGCAGGTACATGTGTTTTCATCCGTGTAGGAAATTTCGATCCCATGTAGGCTGAGTCACGCGTCTTAAATGACATTACAACGTCTTGCGCAGTGATTATTGATAGATGGAATGACTCGTATGGCACTCCGCTACTACACAAAGTAGTTGAAAGTAAAATTTACGGGGAAATTCCCCAAAATGTGCAAAATAAATACGATATGCAAGTCAGTAAGCACCCTTCCTTTACCATGCTGCTACATCTAGTGCAGATATACATGTACTTAAACAGCCTTAACACAGTATTTAAAGACAAAATTATGGTTTTAAACTGACGCCTATGTTTATCCAAAACGACGAATGTAGCAGTATCATCCATTTCCATTACTACCCATGAACAGGCTCAATGAAACCAAGCCTGCAATATTTTCATATCTGTCGTGTTCGGTGGATTTCTAGTATCCCGTTTCATCTATTTTTCTAAACAATCTTGTGATTCATTAGATGTTGAATTTACTGACATTTTAAGCAGTAAAATAAATGATCAGTATCATCTAAGATTTATGGCTGATGTATACCAGTAATAAACTTAAGTTCATGTTGTACAGAAAGAAAACTATTGTCAGAGGCACGCTTCAATCCATGAAAATTTAAAGGAATACAAAATATTACTTATTTCATAAACCTCTTTTAAAAATATTGTCGCCAGATTCTTTTACCTTCAAATGCAGTCAACAGCAGATATTTATATTAACAGATATTTATTATTATTTTTAAGTTTCCGTGTCAGACACACCATGTTCTGTAAGTAGTTCCGGGTGTTCTGTGATTGGCAATGCAGTTTGTGACACTAAGACGTTGAAATGCAAATGTAATTCAGGATATAAAGAAAACCCTATGAACAACAGCAACTGCGTTAAAGGTATGGTATAGCAGCTTGTTACGTGCAGTTTGAGCCTATGGCATGGTGTTTAATTACATGCTGGCATAGATCGGAAAAAATATATTAGAAAGATGAATTAACATAATTGTCTATAAGATAAATGTAATAAGACTCAAATGATAAATCGAAAGGTATCGATCTTTAACTTTATATAACATACTGATAAAGTGTCTTGAAATGTTGTGAAAACGACATCTGAATGATATTGGGAGTTAAATGTCGAAGAAAATGATTGTTAACAGGAGTACGGCGCTCTTAAACTGATCAAAATCAGTCCAGAAAATTACTGAGAATAATAAAAATGTACCTGAAGTGATTTTTTTGATCAAATGTCAGCACGGCATTCTAAAAGGCACGTGATATAGTCACCCTGATATAGGACGTTCGGGCAATTTATAGACACTTGCAATTAACCTACACCTTAAAGATATATTAATATTACCTTCACCATTATTGTCAGTAGAACTAGGGGGTATTGAATCTGTCCTTGTATTATCTGAATTATCAGGCGATTCGATGTTAAGTCGTGTTTTTTAATATCTGAATTATCGTAAGGCGATTCAATGTTTAGTCGTGTTTTTAATATTTGATTTATCAGGCGATTCGATGTTCAGTCGTGTTTTTTTTAAATATTTGAATATTGCAGATCATTAACTAATTAAGCATTTAGAATTTTTAATAACCCGACTTACCAGCAATTTAAAGGCTTGATCAAATTAAAATGTGTTTCAATTTGATGAAAACAGAGGTTGTAAGCGACACGCATTGTACCAGTGGAGGCATCGAGTGCAAGGCTATCAAGAATGCCGATTGTGATGTCACTTCTGGGAAATGTATGTGCAGCGTCGGATACAAGATGGTGGATACCACTTGTAATGATGATAATTCAGGTAAATACTGTGTGGTATCTCTTTCCGATTGAAGTTATTATAAACTAAGGCACTGCCTCTTATCGAGCTCTAGCATTTATAATCTCGGACAATGATTTATATTAAAAAGTAATTTGTGTCTAACATTTGTTAGCCTACTCATGCACGATATAATTATGTGATTTTTGGAAAGAATTTAAGTCTGCATCAACTTTCTCTGAATTCAGTTAGACAAATGGCAATCTGACTGTAACTAAACATTTGGGTTTTTTAATGTGTAAAACACAAATGCTTCTTGCTTAAATTTTACAACCCAAATGTTTTCCACTAACTCATTAATTCGATATTGATAAATTCTTCATTGATACATGTAATTTCTAATTCTTATGTCACATTGTTACCTTGATTACACTTGAATGTGTAACTTGCAATTGCACAAAATTGTACCATGCTGTTCAAAAATATATTAATGCATGTATATGAATAAAGTTATAATCTAGACCTAAAAAGTACTGTTTTTATATACATCACATTAACACCACGTTGAGACTTCAATATGTAGTGTCATACATCATCTAGATTTTGGGGCATATTTGTGCAGTCATTCGAAATGTTTTTTTTGAAAATTTTGAAAAAATAAAACACAAACACATGTAGAATATATTTAATTGTTTTATTATTAAAAATAAATAACTATTATAAGATGCAGAGCAATTAACACTTATATCGTTATTTGTTATTAGTCATGTTCTTGATATCTGGTATCTTGACTAAATCGAATGTTTGTTGTTTAATTTAAGGGACACTGCCTCGGATTTCTGCAACATGCTTTGTAATATCAATTCTGTGCTTGAGTTTGATAATTTGGTGAGTAAATGTGATAGTATCTTAATAATTAATATTAATATAATTACTCTGGAAACAAACACCCCCTTAATAAAAATGTAAATGAGAAAAATACTTTGCTTAGAAAACTGGCTGAAAACCAGACAGCTCACCCGCACAAGCCCGCGGCTGCATGATGTTTTCGCCATAGTACAACTATGTAAAACGTGGTTATAGGGTATTGAAAAACCCAAGTCATCATAAAACAATTTTGCCAGATTGTCTCACTCAGCATTTTGAGCCCAAATATAGTGCTCAGACCGGATTAGATAACACAAACTCGATGTATACGATGTCTACTAAAATATGAAATAATATGTGAAGACAGTTCGAATAAATTGATCTGAATATAATTTCGAGTAATTAATCATACTTTCTATTTTCATGCATGCAATCAGTAAGTTTAGAATTGTTAACTGTACGCTTAGAAAAAAACAAACAATACGGATGTAAAATAAAACAAACGAACAGAAACATAAAATATATTTCTTCTTTTTTTCAAACTTGTTCTTTCAGAGACTTCGAAGATCGACCAGTCGCCATTTCAGCCAATCAGATGCTTGAGATTTGGTTGCCATGCTCAGTTTTATAACCTTGGGCAATGATGTATATATGTTTACATTCAAGTTCTTCAAATTGTGATTTTTTGCCCGGAATATGAAGTACGTTATATAAAGCATCAACAGACTGGATGCAAAACGGGATTGGACTGACAATCGCCTAGGATAAAAGCAGAATCAGAACGAAATGATTTTTATTCATGTTGATATAACAACAGTTAATTTAATCTATTAAATCGTTTTGATTTTTAAGGATTTTTTGTCCGGATTGTCGGTGATTAACAGTAATGAGTCAATTTTTTTAAAATTGGTCACCAAAAACCCTATTCAATTGCTGCTATCGAATAGGGTTTTTGGTGACCTATAATGTTGTATTCTTCTGAAAGTTAACAAAGAATGAAGTCAACCACACATCGCAATTGATTATTTGAATCTTCTTTCTAGAAAATTATGACCCATGTCCGTTTTGATTTTTTCCGAAAAGTATTTTGGAAGTTTCTTTGTTTTGCCACTGACCGTTCCAAGGCGGTAACCCCACATGGTTCTCTTTATCGTTAATTGTTTGTGGAGTCTTATTTGAATTGAGATACTTTCTCTTCATTTCTTCTTTTTCGCTGCGTGGTGAGGCTGTGATTTGTGAGTGCGGCGATTCCTGGTATTCATAGTTCATTTTTTGTATAGTTTTTTATGGGATTTATAAAGTATTGGATATTTGGATATGTATTTTTATGTCATGTGTATGATAAATGGGATCACCCGAACAGAGGCCTGCCAAAATATCACTCAATAAGAGATATATGAACAACAGTTAAATTCATTAAACAAGTTTTTTTCTACGGTTCAAATTTGGTATTCGCTGCGTTTGGCTTCCTACAAAAGCAGATGTGCTCAAATCCTTATGATCTGGAAGAAAAATAAATTATTTCATAATCAAATTGATGATGGCGACATGTGAATTAATAGTTCACATTTTGTTTAAAGTAATATCGTGAACTCTCTGAGCACAATTAACATGAAAGGAATCGTTATAGAGACTTGAACATGCGCGGAAAAAACGCCTTATTGAGAAACAGGTTTAATTTTACAAAGATCTTTACTCGAAAAAATATATTAAAGTTCCATAGTCAAAAATTGAAAAGCAATTTGACAAAAAAATTCAAGAAAAATGATCTAAAGGAAGTAAACATCATAATCTAATTATGTCAGAAAGTGTATATACACAATATTCGAACTTCAATTCAAAGACTTACCATGCATATATAATACAAGAGCAGTGGTGAACAAATAGTTGTCCAAAGCACATCCCGTGTTGTTGTTGCAGAACCTTGAAACACATTTTAAATACATGTACTTCATTTATTGTCATAAAAATAGCTCTGTAGTCAATTTTAACTATTTATTATTAATAATTCTAACCCAAGCTGCGAGTCGAACCCGTCACGCGACAGGGCCTCGCCACATACGCCGAATAATGTAACGATTGAGAGCCAGATGGGACAACACTATAAAAGGTTGCGCTGATAACCCTGGTTTTATTTTCGTCATTATGTTACCTCAGGTAATACAAGAAACAGATTATATACTGTTAATATTAGAGTGGTTTGTAATGGAAGGCTTTCTTGATCCGCCACACTGCATTAACAACATTTCTGTGAAATGTAAATAAGTGTAAGCCTACGATTAGGATAAAAAACCTTAGGGGACGGCTCTTAGCAACATAACGCCGAACACTACCGACTGAGCTAGCAGGGACAACCCCTTAAAGATGCACGGATTACACTAATATAGTGTTCGTAATTATGTAACACCGGAAAACCACGAGTTAAATCCATAACTAAAACGGTATATCATGACATGTATAAACAGCCTAAATATCCCAGTGTTCCGTTGAGATGCTAATTCTAGAGATGCTAAACTCACCCGAATTTATGGTGATTTATTTTAAGTTTTCGGCTCCATGTCAATTTTTGATCATAAAAATCATTCCTTCCCTACATAAAAAAAGTCAGGGACGTAGATTTGATCCAAAAATGTCCGAGTAGCTAAACAACCGTGTATTTGTGTTCGGTATAAACTTATAAGTTAACTTTCAAAACTGAATGTTAAGTTTTAGGATAAATAATACCTTTCTGTTCAGAATCTTCAGAATTCTCAATTTTGCATGTCGTGTCTGCAACTGAAATCGAAATAATATAGCTTAATAAACGGTCAATTAAAATCTGAAGACGTTTTGAATACGTTTAATCCAGTCTGTAGTATAACTGCGATTTGTAGACTATGCCGCCCTGCTACATAATTAAGACTTATTAAGTATGAGGATACGATCCAGGTTTGCATTTTACCATTATAGCCTTTTTCACAGCTTTGTAATAATTTGTAACATTTCAAACTGTCGAGTCTGAAAATATTCTTACTTGGTGTCAGTGTCATTTTTGCTCCACTTGTAGTTATTCCAGCTGTTGAAGTCATTGATGGAATAAGATATGCAGATTGTGCGGCAACACAATCTAATGGCATCAAACTCAAGTACACTGTGTCGTTCGCCGCTCGTTGAACCACCTACACTAGAGAAAGATCGAATTAACAAACACGCGAATCCTAACTTTCATTAAACGTATTTTTACACTGACACGAATAAATTACAAAACCAGAAGGAAAATTGGATTGATTGATCCTGATCTTGGGCAGTAATTTAGACGCTGTCAAAATCTAGTAACGTTTAAAGATGGGCAACAATATCATTTACTTTAGGTAATATATAAAAGCATGAATTATGCTTAAAACGAATAACCACACCAAGAAAACGAAGCCTCCCCAATAAGCCAACAGGTAGGGGAGACCGGGGATAGTTACACTTTTAGCATTGTTTCAGAATTCTGACTGTATCAGTTGTGCGACAGATGTAAATATTGGCAATTAAAACTATAGGTTACAGTATATATAAATAGAATTCGTAAAAAACGATGTTGATTAAGATAAACATTGTCAAATTTTAGATTTAGTACAAAAACAAAATGATTCTCTAAACCTCAAATGATACGTACCCCACACGTAAATCTGTAATATGTGTCCGTCACCTGGGTAAATACGGCGTCTTTGTTGTAAAATGATATAAAGTATGAGTCAACATTTGAGTCGTACAAAGTTGCCACACATCCAACAGATCCATCAGCTTTTAAACAAAAAGGAAGAAACACTATTTCTCTTTTTAATGGTGCTATGTTTTAAGAGGACAAATCAACCTTTAAAGACTATCTTCATTACTCTGTCAAAATTAAAAAAAATAGAAATAAAATACCAAAACCTTCACTTGGCAAAATGCAGTTAAATAAACATTTAAATAAATAACCGTTATAAATATATCATTACTTTAAGAAAGGTAAGAACAGTCACGAAATTGAGCTAGATCTAATAACTCCCTTAACTTCAATTAATATCCAAACGCAAAAAAAAATTAAACAACAAAACATCGTAAATGTCCACATGAGTCAAGTGATACTGACAACAATATGTTGTTTCCTTTTAAAAGAACTGTAAAAAGTATCCGGCTGTAAAAAACTTTCCAAATGTATTTTGCTGTCAGAGAGATTTTAATAATGTTTCGTGTTTTTTTCTCCACACCACACTGTTATGATTAAAATACCGACCAGCATATGCATTTAAATTAAATATTATTTTCGATTCCCAAACTAACCTTCATAGCAATTGTATCGTTCTTGTGCAAGAAAGAAATATTTTTGCATGAACATAATAAGATACTTTATTTAATCTGTAGGTCGATTGATTTTACTCACATGTGTAAAATGGGCTTTTTGTGGAACAACCTGTGTTGTCGATTACTATTTCACCATAGTTATTGCTTGCGTTACAGTTTCTAAGCGACGTTGTATTGACTTGGCTACAGAAGCTTCCGGAATCAGTGTATGTATATAGGAAGTGACCGATTAACGGATCTGGACATCCAACTTCCGAGATGGCATCGTCTTCTGAACCTGGTTGAAACGTTTTGTGTTACTGAAAAACTACGACATTCCGTTTGGACCATCGTTGCTTCCTCCCCGTCGACCTCTTGGGCGAGTACACGAAAACACACAAAACAGATGCGAGATCGCGAAACAACGATGCGAGATCGCGAAAACACGATGTGAGGACGCGAAAGTACGATGCGAGAACGCAATATTAATATCTCGTTCTCGCATCGTGTTTCGCGACCTCGCATCGTTGTATCGCGACCTCGCATCGTGTTTTCGCGTTTTCATGTTATTGCACATGAGGTCGACAGGGCGAAACAACGATGTCCTCAACGGAACACCGTAAATAACAGTTACTATATTATTGACAGGTGTATGAAGAAAGGCAATAGAAGCAAAAGCAATCAATAGATTATTATTTGACTGTTTCGCCCCTTAAATATGAGACTATATGGATTATTTTAAACATGTTTGTTTTTGTAATTGTATAATACATCTTGGTTGGCATATTGATTAGGATACGGTTAGTTAAGCTGGATATCATGTGACTGAGTCCCAATCAACGACTCGTGACTGCGTTCAACTTTGCAATGTTGAATAACCAAAAAAAATCTACAAATAGTTGAAATATGGAAGTTTTATAATATGATCGATTTCAAAATCACATCAAACAATCAACAAAAATTATAACATGAGGAAGTTCTTTTCTGTGAAATTCAGTTACTTTAGCAAAGCTCCTTGTAGTTAAAACCACTTGAAAGGGTGCACCATCCTAAGACTTTCCATATTTGGTTTTCATATAAACAAACCCGTTCAAGTCCCCTAAGTGAATAAACGTTTACTCGCCTAGTACTTGGCAATATTGTATATTTATAAGTACACAAAAACTTAACAATGATATTTGCTTCGCTTAGGGTACAGTTTCCGAGGCTGCTTTTGGAGTCTGGGACTGCGCGCGAACTCTTGTTTACTGAAAATACAAATTTTGTACTGCTAAAATTGTGTTGTTGTATTTTCTGTGTTGGAGAGGGGTGGCTTCATGTAAACAACAAGCAACTGGTCTACAGTAATTATGCTTCAGGATTTAATAAGACCTATAAGCTCACCCTACCCCTGTTTTTCCAGTGCAAATTTGGCTAAAATCCTACATATCTGAAAACCTGCAAAATATTTCCTGCAGGAACTTTTGAAATAAAACCCCTTTCCTGTTAATATTTAATCTGTGCCCAATTCCCCAGCAGATGGAAAGTGTCCCCCATCCAGTTTGATTTCTCAGCATTTGTCATTGAAATACCTCACCGTCAAATTATTCTCAGATTCAGCCGAGCAGACTGTGTTTTCATCCGGTTACTATTCAACTCAGAACATACAAAGCTACCATCCATGCATTTTAGCCACCCTAATCAGATTTCTTATTGTACAAACTATACATAACAAGAATCTCACATTTTAATTTTAAACAATGATTTTAATGCATTAAATTAAAGGGTACCCCAAATATTTAAAAAATCGACCGGGACCAAAGTGCGAAACTGTACATGTACCATGCCCACTTAAGTATGTTTATTATTATGCTATCCTCTTTTCAAGTTGTATGCACGACGACGGTAGAGATTTAAGTGTTAAAGAAGAGCTCGATCAGTTTCTTCTATTCGTGTCAACATTCAGTAAAATAATCCGTGGCTGACGTCATGCAGTGATTAAACGTTTAACAGGGCTATCTGATCAACTAGTTTTGTAGTTGTCCCGGCTAGCTCAGTCGGTAGCATTGTTGGATTTGCTTGGCTAAGCGCTGTGGCCGATACGGTGAGGGTTTGCTCCCAGGTAGAGGCAATATCATTTGCTGATTTGACTCTAGGTACTCTTGTCTCGGAAATGTCATTGAATACCCACCGTGACAATGCTTTTAGCCTCTCATGTTTATATAATTTGTATGCAACTTTTGCATGCAACTTTGTCGAGTTGATGGATATGTTAGAGTCATTTAACCAAAACAGCTTTTATTTGTTTGTTCATATGAGAACCTGTTGGGGCAAGTGTACGGTATGCGCACCCTAGAAACTAGTTTTATTCCCAACTGGCTTATTGCTTTTCCTTTTACCGTCCCAAGGCGGTAACCCCTAAAGTTCTCTTTTTGTAAATTGATTTTGTTGTCTTATTTGGTCATAACAAATACCTATGTTATCTTCTCCGCTCTGCTTTTTGGCTGCCTAGTAAGGCTTAGTTTTCTGAGTGTGGCATTTCCTTTAATACATTTTAACTGTATGTTTATGTGTTTGAGTGTTTATTTCGTGCTTTATTGTCTTGTTGATGGGTTAGTTTGAGTTTAGCATTTAACGAACGTGAAAAGATGAATCAAACTAGTACTTGCAGTACTTGCACGCATTCTCAAATAAATCCTTAACTAATGTAAATGCATAAACAGATGTATCTCCTTATCTGCTTGCGAGTATTTAACTTTACAGGCAGTTTTGCGCATATTATTTCCATTACCTTGTCTGATCATTGTATGAAATTCTGCTCGATCTAGTACAACTGAAGAATCGCATATATCTTCAAACATTGCAGGAAAAGTGGTGAGTTTAACCACAAAACGCTCATCACCGAGTAAAACTTCTTTCTCTAAAATGTGCTTATAATCATAATTGTCGAGAATATTATGACATATAAATAATATTAATAAGCAGAGCTCAAGACAAATATTCGGGCATTTTACACATAAATAACAGATATTTATAATTTGAATATAAAATCGAACATAGATAATGAAGAAGAGGCCTTGAACACTTCAAACAGAACAACGAGGCTCTGAAAACTTAACTGTTTAACCAATGATGTGAAAACAAATATTCTGGTCTCGAAAAGGTTTGCAATACGATTTAAAAAGAGTAAACTGGAATAGCCTTACTTATTCTCAGAAACCTTATGTTAAAAGAATAAGAACAGTTATTTTTTATTTCATTTAATTCCCTTGTTTAATCAAATAATTACGATGTCATACCTGCACGAAGGTAGAAGTAGAATGCGTTCATGCTGGACTGGATAAAATCAAAACACCCATATACGTTCACTGCTACATTTAGTCCAGTAATTGTAATCGTTCGGTTCATTCTAAATTTAAAATAATAAAATTAAGAATATGTGATATCTGTAAAAAAACATTTTCGAAATAATTGCAGAAATAAAAGAGGCTGGTAATCGCCAGATTTGTTGTTACTGACGCAAACAACTGGTTTGACAGTCCGAAAAATAGCTCTAGTACTATGACAAGTATGTGCATTATGTGTCGCCTTTTCATTTGTCGCATATCAGCTTGGTTAAATTTACAAATAACTTTAGAATTACTGTGTAAAACATTATTTATTCAGCAAATATACCTGAATATAATTGTTTAGGTGCTTAGGTACTAACGCTTTCTGTCAGCTAGTTCTTTTCTGGTTCTTATTAAAAAGATCATTTCAGATATGCCTTTGCTAATAATATACATCTATACTCGTAACTGAGATTTTAACTTTTCATCAGTCAGATTGTCGAAAAAGATGCAGAAACCTTGTGATACGAGAACCTGTTGGGGCAAGTGTGAGGTTGGTGCACCCTAGAACCTGGTTTAAACCCCCAGCGGCAATTTGTTTTGCCACTGACCGTTCCAAGGCGGTAACCCCTCTGGTTCTTACTTTCGTTATTTGTTTGTGGCGTCCATTTTGAAACTGATAATACCATGCTCTCTTTTCCTCTCTACTTTACGGCTGTGTTGGGAGGCTGTGTATGCTGGATGTGGCCATTCCTGATATGCATATTTCATTTTTTTTCCTAATTTCGGAGTATTATTGTGTTTTTTTTTCAATAATCATGACAACGAATGTTTTAATTGATTTTTGTAAAAATTGGTCAACATTGATAAAGTTAAAGTGTAAGAAAGATTCTATAAATTATTTAAAAAACATAACCAAACAAACTGAAACTTACTTAAAGACATACTGTTCTCCCGAACGGTACATGCAGTCAAAGTAACTGCCATTCATCGTGGTTCTGAAAACTTTTGTCATAGAAAGAGTCTTTTCGGAAGAAGAGATTGTAATCGTTCCAAGGTTTGAGCTCGTCCATTTCCCATTCAAAGCTGACGAGACACTTGCACAGTTTTGGGGCGCTGAAATAGTTTTGATTTTTAAATAGATGTTTTGTGGTATCCACGCACTTAGGTTTTGGCAACACATATATGTGAATAACTTAAACCCATAAAATTATTAACGGTTGATGTAAAATATGTTTTTACCTTTATCAGGATTTTTTCTGAAATCCATTCTTACCTATATCTCTACACACGCTTAATAATATAACAAAATGCAACGAATGCATCACTGACAAAAGTTAATATTGGTAAATAAAGCTTTATTTGCATCACATTCAATTAATTTTATCAGTAAAACCGTTGAGTTAATCCCTTCTGCATTATGTTCATTATTCTATTGCATTTTGCATTTTATAAGGAAATATTATTCGTTTCAAGTGTTAAGATTGGTTAAATTGTACGTGAATAAAATTATCTTATTGTTAAAATACCTATTTGAAAATAAAAGATTCACCAATTGGAGGACATTATGTGTTTTACCGGCCTTTATTGTTATATGCTCTTTGTAGAATATGACTACTAAACTTTAATATGCATTTAACTTGTGAGAAGACGTTGAACAATTTACATTCAATACAATACGATAATGAGGCATTAAATTTCTTAATTCACGTGTTTATGCAATCTATGCATTAAATTATTTTAACGTGATAATTGAAACCCCAAGGATATAGTTTTTTTTGCCAATTCAAATAACAATGAAAATAATTTTAAACACAAATTCATTCTTTAAAATTGACTGGTTAACTCGGGATTTATTGCTCAAAAATGTATAATTATAAAAAAGAATTAAGATTAGTGGCCATAATTGAGCACTTCTGATTAAGGAACGTCTTCACAGGCCAATGCACTGTCATCGGTATATTTTTATTTTTTATAAAAATCTCTAAACTTTGCACACATAAATGTTTTAATGTTAATTTTATACACGGTAGGAAAAGTGACTTCTGATATATACTAGCCCAAATTTCTAAACCGCCACCTAATATAAGTAGAATTTTTTAAGTCGTCTTGTAAGCTATTATAAAGCAAATTTGGATGAAGATTAATGAATATAACACACATAAATCAGTTAAATAATTTTATTTAAACATAATTATTTAATTTAGAACATTAACTGCAAATCACCAAGGTGCCGAAATTCATTTTCACCACAAACATCAACATTTAAGCACGCAGATTTAATAGTGAGTGTGTCAACCTTCCGCTTGAATGAGGGTTAAACAACTGACGAGTCCCGATTAAAATTTGTGGCGGTCTGATGGTCGCGCTAGGGTATATCGTCGCCGCCGCGAGAGATTCCATGATGCATGTGTGGTGGAGAAGGATCAGTATGGTGGGGGTCTGTTATCTGGGCGAGCTTCTCTCTACACACAAAGACCAACGCAATAGAGATGGATGGAAACCTTAACGTTGCCAGATATCAAAATGAAATTCTGCGCACTGTTGCCATTCCTCACATACCAGAAAACAAAAGCATGATATTCGTGCAGGGCAATTCACGGCCGCGCACAGCTAGGCCACCCTTCATTTAATGCAAGACAACAACGTCAGGACCGTTGATTCCCCAGCTTGTAGCCCAGATCTCAATCCTTTTGAGCATGTCTGGGACGAGGTAGACCGGCAACCTCGTCAACGCGGACCTCATGTTGATCTTGCCCATCTGAAGGCCGACGTCATCAATTATCCCAGGGATAGCCTTAGCCTTAGCCAGCGGTACCTCCATAACTATACGACGTCGATGAGATGAGGACCCGATGTTTAGCCGAAAGCTATTAAAACAGTGTGCTTAAAATGTTGATGTTTTTCGTGAAAATGAATTTCGGCACCTTGGTGATTTGCAGTTTATCTTCTAAATGAAATCATTATGTTTAAATAAAATTATTTAACTGATTTGTGTGTCTTATAACCATTAATCTTCATCCCAATCTCCTTTATAATAGCTTACAAGACGACTTAGAAATTTTCACTTATAATAGGTGGCGGTTTAGAAATTTGGGCTAGTATATTTGTACAAATATTTTAAAACTACATTTTTCCGTTAGAGAGAATTTGATAAAGGTATTTCTCGTCGATGAAAGTGCACTGAAGATTGTAGATGGCCCTTAATGTGTTTTCTTGGTGTGGAAATCCCTCATATGCACATTTTGCTTGTTTCTTAAATTAGAATTTACATTTGCAGACACTAAATTATTCCCAGAAACAAAAACAACCATCACTTAAAGGAAGAGAATTTTAAGCCAATCATAAAGTTGGTTTTTAAATATTATTATTGTTGACAAATATTTAAACTGATAAACTTTTGAATCCTTGCCACCGTCGTGCAAGCAACGATGTAAACATCATAATCTCCTGTAGATTGGTTAATACTCAAGCATAATGAGTGCTGCAGAATTTCATGCTGGTATCTTTTCTGTTATAATTAGCAAATAGTTTTTTTACAAATAACGTGTGGAAAAATAATATTGTCTTTTATTTTCTTTTATTTGTAAATCAAATCTCCGTGATATACTTGGTGTGAAATTCCAGTTGCAGTAGTGTTTTAAACTGCACATGTAGTTTTAAATATAATCTGGGTATCGGTGATTACAACTTATAATACGAGTTGGTGTTCCTTAATATGTGATACCGATAACCCTATTTTAAGCATGTTATGTTATGTAAAGAAAGATTGCGTTCATTAAAATATAGAACATTGTTGTACTTAGCGGCTGTTGGAACACAAACGTACTCACGTCTCAGATTAAACGTGCTTCATCCCAAAGAAGAAACAGAAAAAAAATCTTAGGAAAGCTCACAATGAGTGTAAGTATTTTGTGGAACACACGATTGTGCCATGGTAATAAATATACCTGATACCATTAAGCGACTGCGTTTCTATGATAAAATGGTTTGAAAAAGCAAGTTGATAACAGTTACAAACATTTTTAAAGTCTATTTTTTTGCTTGGCAAAGCAATCAGCTTAATCTTATATCTCATATGTACGCGTACTTTTGCATGCAACCATGCCAATGTGAAAGTTGGCTTGGATTTAATTCACCAAGGCAATTTGTGCATGTTTGTTGATATCAGAATCTGTTATGGCATGTGTTAGGTAGGTGCACCTAACAGCTGATCAAATAAAAGCCCATGCTCTCTTTACCTTCCTTGTTTTTGGTTGTGTATGAAGAATGAGGATGTACTGTTTAATATGGGTATTCCTGATACGATTTTATAAGTAGAACTTTCATGGCAGAGATGCGAAAGATTTGGGTAAATTAATTGCAGTGATGGCAGCTTCACACAGTTCTTGTTAAAAGACTCTTCTATATCGTAATACACATAACTTGTCTAAACACTCAAATGTTACTTTTGTTCCGAAAGAAACATTATTCAAATACCAAATTTAATCAATGGTAACACGGCTTTACTGTGCCTTATTTGAACTTGTAACAGTAGCAAGTTTGGCAGAGCAAATTTATCCTAAGTCTTAAATCGCCACCTGAACAAATATTTTGTGTTGAACTACCTATTTCAAAACTTTTAGACCTTACCCTCAATGGCCCCTGTTATTTGTTAATGAAAAGTTGTTAAAGGTTATTTCTCGCAAATGTAGCAAAGAACATTTTCATATGACCAGGTCCCAAGGTTGTAAAGCTGAGATTGGACTGGTCGCCATTTCAGCCAATCAGATGCTTGAGATTTGAGACTGGTTTCTTTGCTCAGCTTTATAAAACCGCCCTAGGCCCCATGGCAACCATGATATAAATTGCAGTAATTGGTGATATTATCTAAATTCCACTGCGAAACTTACTGTGTGTGAGGATAATTGTAATACATAACACACAACCACATTAATTTGTCATGGTGGGTAAACCGGTGTCAATGTTACTAAAATTTTATATAAATTAAAAGGAGTTATTTGTGTTTATTGTGCTTTGTTGTTACATGATTATTTAGATACATGTATGGATATGCCAAAAAGGTGAGATTTTGATATCAAGGCATTTGAGAAATATATAACAATATTACTAACAGAACAGAACAGAACAACTAAGTGGGAGCATTTAATTACAGCCAACTAACAAAAAAACATTCCTTGTTTAGCGATCATGGGAATGTCAGGTGACGACGTCGATAGTCGGCAAGGTACACCGAATGCGTATTTTGGTTGAAGTGATCACTTGACCACGGTATGTATCCCAATAATCAACACTCGGAAGACAATGTCAGGCTCGAAGGATAAGAACGGCTAGAGATTTGGATGAGAGTGAGAAAAGCGTAAGTATATTTACTTTTATCTTTTACTAATTCCGATTTAAATCACGTTAGTGATTGCAATCGTTCTAGGCCAACATAAGCTATATAAAACTGCAATGGTTTTTGCAGACAGTCAGTACATTGTGGTGAAAATCACCGAAGAAGGGGGAAAATTCGACCCATTGCTCAAAATTAAACAATTTTCCATTCTGTATTTAGGTATTCGAGTGAAGAAAACATAACTATTTGATCCTTTACTGTCACTCTGTTAATAAATAATCACAACATGGTAACACAGTTCGGTAAAAATGAATCTAAATCTTACTTTTTCTGAAGATGTCAAAGCGAGATGGATAATCACTGGCTTCAGTGATATTTGTTAAAGATAATAGGTGGCTCAAACTGAATAATCGCCAGGCTTTTAATTTTATCTTCAGGAAAATGTATCAATACTATGTTTTTTATCATTTCTCAACTGTGAAATGACGTTTTATGTTCGCCTTTGTCCGTGCGTGTGTGTGTGTCAACAATGTCTTTAAGCGACACCTCATCTAACAAAATGTTTTGTGATGAAGGGATTAACATTTGCATAAGTTCTTTCCTTGACCAATTGTGGTTTCTTTTGCAACCAATAGAAATAACAGATTCAAAATGAGAAATGAAATAAAATGTTTATTAGAAAAATATAATGAAGAGCCGTCGGCATCATTCTGCTAGATGGATAAAAATTAAAATAAATAAAATAAGTCACCTTTAGTGACTTTTCAATTGTCTTTTGCCAGAAAAACGTATATTAGAAATTGTTTGTTAGAATTTATAGCAATTCGTGATCCACACCACTATGTACAGGTAACAAAAAACACATCGACATCCTTAGACAAGAATCCTCAGAACCGTTTCGCCCCTTACTTGTAAAGCTGTGTTTACCTGATGACGGGCCAGCAGTGGCAATCACTACCACGTGTCGATGTTGGATAATAATAGACAAAATGTCGTAAGAATTGATAAATAAGATCTTAGCGATGTATAAACGATTGGTTATTATTTTTATGTCCCTTTAGCGATTTAAGTGATATTATGTGATAGTATGTTTCCAAAAGGACCTATAGTCCAGTCATTGTACACATTGACATACAAAAATGTTCAACAGAAATTATATTGCTTTTGGTATTTAGTATACATAGTTTTGAACAAAATATCTAAATTCTAGAGAAAGCAAACAATGGGAAATTACAAAATAACGCTTTATCTTCTTAGAATTATTCGTTAAAATGTTGATCTAAATGGGGCGCCATTCAAGCAGTTCTTCTGCAAGTTATATCATTGTTTTTCTCTTTTTTTTCAATTCAGTAGATTTCTGTGGTTTATAAGCTCTTCTATTTGTTTTTAATGAGCCTATGTCATCACCTGAGCTACGTCTGCATCCGCGCTCGACCTAGTTTTGTGTTTATGTCCTTTTTTATCCGAAGTAACAAAGCTATTGCTTTCAACCTTGGCATAAATACTTACTATTACTGTAATAAGATGACTGTTCAGCTTAAGTAACATAACTCTGGTTAGCTTTTGACAGAATTATGGCCCCTTTATGGACCTAGAAACGTGGATAAGTTTTGATCTTAGGTTCCCCTTTTCTCTCAAGTATCAATTTGAAAGCTGTTGCTCTTTCAAAATTACAACACTTGCTAATTATTGCAAGCATCACTTGTGATTAGTACTGGGTGTGTGTATAAAACCAATGAATGATTTTGAACGTTAACAACTACACGCTGAAAACCAGCAAAGTCAGGTTATCTCAAAAAGGCGTAAAACCTGATATGATATAAAATGATATATTGTACATCTAAATCACTTAAGATTACTACAGTGCAAATTTAAATTGTATGACCTTCATTATTACTTACCAAATAAAGATAATGGGTTGGACAATGACTTCTGGTCCAGGAAGATAAAAAATTTGACTTTAAAACTAATAAACATTACTTAAAAGCATTATGATGAAAATTTAAGTTTGTTCATTATCCATAAAATTTTTAATGAAGCCACCTATTATCTTCACTGAAGCCAGTGATTATCCATTTCGCTTTGACATCTTCAGAAAAAGTAAGATTTATATTCATTTTTACCGAACTGTGTTACCATGTTGTGATTGTTTATTAACAGAGGGACAGTAAATACCAAATAGTTGTTTTCTTCACTCAACTACCTAAATACAGATGGAAACTTGTTTAATTTTGAGCGATGGGTCGAATTTTCCATCTTCTTCGGTGAGTTCACCACAATGTAGGGACTGTCTGCAAAAACCATTGCAGTTTTATATAGCTTATGTTGGCCTAGAACGATTGCAATCACTAACGTGATTTAAATCGGCATAAGTAAAAGACAAAAGTAAAAATATTTACGCTTTTCTCAATCTCATCCAAATCTCTAGCCGTTCTTATCCTCCGAGCCTGACATTGTCTTCCGAGTGTTGATTATTGGGATACATACCGTGGTGACAATCCTAAAAAAACACCGCGGCTTTACACGGGAAATACAAAAATAGCTAACCTATGCGCGTCGCATAGGATAGGAAACACTATTTATATATCTTTTTAATAAAATATTTGTTTGAAATATTTCGGTGTAAATCAATATTTGAGCTTCAAATAATGATATACAACTGATTAATAACCCTTTTCGCAAATTATGTTTCATTCATCAATCCAGAACATCTCCCTTTAAAGCATGCAGCTTTCATACAATAGAAAGTTGCGGCATATTCTAGTATTATTTCATTTTCCTATAAAATTCTATTCAATTTTAAAAATGACAGAATAATTTAATTTATAACTTTTTTACTGCTTACTTTGCGCCCTATGATCTTCAGTGAATATATTTATTCGTCCAGTAATTGATAAATCATCGTTTACATTATATTAAAGGTATGAACAAAGATGTGACCTTTAAAATACGGTTTTCTTATTGGATTCACATTTAAAAGCTCGGCAAAAGCTATATGATTTTTTCTTTATCATGTTCGAGATGTAGCTTTACGTTCGAATGCATTTCGTGATATTTGGTACCAAGGTTATAAAACTGAGAATGGAAACCAGTCTCAAATCTCAGTTTTATAACCTTCAGTCTAGGACTCTTCACTTAAACTGCACATTAATCATTATGTTGCATCCTCATTTATATGATTTTATTACTTCGTAAATCAAGATTGAGGAAATAAAAGTAGCTTAATGTCGTCTAACAGTATCAGTATTTCATTTAACGGAAACTACTTTTGATCAATGGCGTTTATTTTCTTTAAAAGATATTTCTTGCTATTTCTCAGCGTGAATTCAGAGTTTTCTCTTCAAACTTAGAAGATAATTAAATGAATCATTTTCACTTATTAAAATTTGTTAAATTCCCTTCATGCTTTTGGAAACCACGAAGGGGTAAAAATGACACTTAATCGTCAGTAGCAGCAATATGCTATGTTATTCATTTATCTCTTCTTAAGTATAAATTCTTAAATAAATTTAGACAATTCTGTGAATTCTGCAATACCCAGGTAATGCGATTGCTTAGAGGTTAGACGATGTTTCAGCAGTTTTAGACGGTTTCTGTATACACTGTTTACAAAAGCTACGGTTGATATTGAGACTTCTGGTGTCACCCTCCTCCATTAAATTTCCGTCTAGGAAGGCATACTTGAATTTCAATAGCGATAAAAGGAAGTGAAAGTGATGTTTTTTTTATTATATTTATAATTTGGAGAGTTAACTTCGGTTCCATGCCGGAAATTAAAATTTATGGCCGGTGAAATAGGACATTCATTAAGTGAATATGTATTATCGCCATACTCGTAGTTTATTCAGTGTTCATTTAGGGATTCCATGATAATAATAAAACTGTTATACAATGGTGTTGTATGAAGGTTTCAAAATTACTGTTTAAATAGTAAAGAGATTTTATTATGTATGCTCTTAAACCCATATTGGACTGATTCGAATTAGGAAGTATACTTTTTAACCATTATTAAATTTGATCTTTCAAATTGGAAAACCATTTTTAAAATTGTTTACAAAAAATATGACACTATTTTCATGGAAATAATCTCTAGCTTAATATAAAAGGGGGTTTCCTTGTACTTCCATAACGAAAAGTTATTAATAAATTGATAATTGTATTTAGCCTTCTGAATTACCATAATTGTTTTATTTGTAAGACCTACATTAACACTTGTGGTCGTTGACTTGGCTAAAATATTCTTATTAATTTATTATTAATAACTGTTCGGGAGAAGTCGAAGTTATTGTTTGTTCTAGGAGAAGAAGTATAACAATAATCAATGTATTTCATTAATTATGTACTATATCCACTAATTATGTACTATATCCACCTTCTTACAACACAACACCAGAGCCCAAGGTTATAAAACTGAGCATGGAAACCAGTCTCAAATCTCAAGCTTCTGATTGGCTGAAATGGCGACCAGTCGCCATTTCAGCCAATCAGATGCTTGAGATTTGAGACTGGTTTCAAATCTCAGTTTTATAACCTTCAACCCAATACAAAATCGTGAAATATGAGAAACACTTTTACAGCCTTTGTAGATAGAATATCGGCATCAGATGTTGCATTCACGAAGATAAGGATACTCGTTTAACATTTCAGTTGACGGTGCCTACAAACACGTTTCACTTTACAGTGTATATTACACTTCGAGGGACTAAGCGGACAAACTTTAAGGTAAATTAAATGTACTTACTTGTTAAATTTTCTCGCTCATTTAAATGTATATTGAATTGATATAATTTATTATAAGACTCGTTCAAGGAAATTATTATAATTTCTTTCCTTGCTCTTGCTGCTGTTATAATGTTCAATAGGATTTATCATCATAATGATAGTATGACTGATTGTAACATACTCTATGGGAAATTACAAGGAATAAATAAGTATAAAGTTTTCGTTTTTCTTAATATTTATCACTAACGTAATTCAACATAAACTTCAGTATCGAGAATCATATATATTAATGTTATGCGCATCCACAAAAATTAAACGTGCAGTTGTAATCACGACACTGCATATACAATGTTTTATGAAATAATATTTATAACAGCAATATGTCATAAAAACTAACTAAAATAAACAATATCTGCACTAACCTTTAAAATCAAAATAGAAAATAAGAAGAGAATTTCATGCTTTAGACATTCCTTCTAATGGCATTGTACAATCGTGTATATTAATATAAAAAATACCCTTCAAGTTCGATCCAGTGTTTCAAGCGGATGAAATTAAAAAACAATAACATTGAATCTACAACTTGATATTGTGATGTTTTTATTTTGTTAACTCAAATGCAATAGAATGTCGTACAATGCAAATGTATATAATATATATATATATAGAAGTAAATTTTCAAACAATTAATTGTAGATTAATGACATTTCAGAACAAAATATAATTTCCATGATTTTATCTAGGGTAAAATATATTATATAAAGATTTAAAATGTGTGTATAATTTTGAATTATAGGATTGGGTTTCTTGTCGATATGTCTGACAATAAAGGATTTTATGCACAAGTTAATATTTTTTTTGTATAATACCTCGACTAAAGGTAAACAACCGTAATACGGGCGATAGTCTTCTCCGAAAAGTCAATTCAAACACCGTTATTATTTTAAGGAACGTTTACATAGCAAATGGCAAAAGTGCTAACCTTTCATAAACGAATTCAAAGAAAAATACACATTGTAAGAACAGAAATGTATTTTTAAGAAATAAAGCAAGATGTTACACTGCCAAGACATTTCATTGTTATTGATTGGTATTTTGCCGTTTCTTTGTGTCCATGTGTATGGATCGGCCGTTTATAAAAAAAAGGCACCTGCCAGAATCTCCCTCTGGCCTTCTACCTTTTGTTGTCGTCCACAAATTCTGTTTTGAATTTAACAGGACAATATAATACAAAAATAACAATAAGAAAATCTCAATATAAACTTATGTTTTTCGTGCATTAGATAAAAATCATTATAATTGTGACTTTATCCTATGAATTTCAAATAGGAACTGACTCCGAAATAAAAATTTATAATTGATAATCGATTTGTGCGATAAAGTTGATGTTTTCACTGGTCAAGTCAAAATGGTCGCTAAAATAACTGACTATATCTCGGCAACCAGTAACGACTGATTTTTTAATTTTCTCAGTTTTATTCCTAATTTCTAAATGTTTTTTCTATGATAACTGATTATCATACTGTTGACTATCTCTTTAATTGCAGTTTAATCTAGAGCAATGTATTTACATGAATCAGCTGTGATTAATAATACCATCGATTGCAGAATTCATAACATACAACCATGCAGACAGTGATATAATAATTCTGTTTGAAACGAAGACGAACAATTGCTGAATCATGATTGCTTTAACTTAATATATACTCAATAAAAAAGAAACCTGAGACTGCATAAAGTATTTTACTTTCTCGGAATCAGGTTTACCCAGTGGCAAATTGTTTTGCCACTGACCGTTCCAAGGCGGTTACCCCAATGGTTCTCTTTGTCGTTAATTGTTTGTGGCGTCTTATTTAAATTGACATACTAATTATAACAACATGCTCTGTTTTCATCTCTTCTTTCTTTCGCTGCGTGGGGATGCTCTGTTTTGTGAGTGTGGCATTCCTGATATGCATATTTCACTTTTTTTTACAAATTATTGGGATTGTGGTTGAAAATGAAAACAATGAGTTTTGAACTTATCTTTACATTTTGATATTTCTGGTGCATAAAAGGGTGTTTTAGCTTTTATATTTTATAGGAGGGTTCAAAAATATAGATTTTGTATAGTATTACGTATCTAATCTCAGCGGTCGCCATGCATTTACTTTATCTGGTGTCAAATTATTTTCGTTACCGTTCCATAAAAACGTTTCATAAAAAGTGACTATAAAACATAAGGTGACGAAAAAGGACTACAATAATTAACTTTATTACTGGTGTAGTTTTACAATATTTGTTTAAAATACAATAGACATTCATGCAAATCGTTTATATTTCAGAGCGTCTCAGATGGTGAAAGAATGTAATGTTAGAAGGTGGCTTAGTCTACGATCTTTTAGTGTAACCATAGTTACGGTCACAGTTATTCTTTTGTACGCAAGCTATTGCCAGACATTCAACAACACATTTATCACACATTTTTCTAGTAATACTGGTCTTAGTTTCACAAATAAAAAAGTAGTCACAGATTTCGTAAACGTCAGCTCTATCAGTTTTATAAATACCTCTGATACTGGTATTTCTATATATGAATCAACGGCTGAATACAAGACAGCACGAAAACAGCAAAACGGAAGTAAAGTCAGAATTGGATGGGACAATTTCAAACCGAGGCGACTCGCTTTATGGAAACAGCAGAGAGAGTTTGGACACAGGATGACGAATATGGCAAGACAATCAATAATGACCTTGAACTTTAAAGCCAACCCGTATGATAGGAACGTGTACGACATTATGAACATGGTGCGTAGCGTTAAATTCTCTTCAAATTTGGGCATATGTAAACAAAGTACAACACTGCCTTTCTTTAATGACCTTACCGAGTCTGATCAGTTATCTTTTCGTCAAGATAACGTGGATCTGTCTTCTATCAATAGTTTGACACATCATTACGATACAAGAGGACATATATTTGCATGGCACTTTATATGTCTTTAGCACACTGATCGTCTTTGTGGACCAGTCATATGTGCAGGGAATCTGTTAGAAGATCGTCAAGACAAAAAGTATAGCATATATATGACAATACCATTATTATTTGCTTGAGACATTAAATGACCTTTGTTTCGCTGCTGAGTGGTATGTCTTTCCTTAATACAGTTTTCGTTTCCATTCCATATCGATGTTCATTATTATCACGTGTTTTTAACAATTAAGAACAAATTGTAATGTTATGTCATCAGTCAGTGTTAGATGCCTTGTTTTGTGTTATTGGTTGTGTTAATGGTTGTGTTATTGGTATTATTTGCGTTCCCAGAGGCTGCCAGCAGCTGTTCCATATTATATACTTTATATTTTTCATGGTTACTATGGTATCGAAAAGAAATTATCTGAACGAGATTAATTTTAAAAATCGATGTTCTGTATATAAATTAGAGATATCAACGAGCAAATATCCGTTCAAACACAATAGTTATTTGCCAATGTTAAATATTTTTTTGCCGAAATTTCGTTAAAATCAATGTTACGTACGTTATAAGTGTTCATTTATCGTATCGCATGAACGTGGAATGGGAATCCCGATGATGGACAAATGAAAGAAGAAACACTGCATCAAATACAGCAACAATTTTGTTCAATATCGATGTTTTTGTTATAATAATATGTATATCGATTTCATACTTTGAATACAATTAATGTTTTGGGCAGTTTTATTAACGTTCATGAAATTAAAGGTAAAGTGATTATTATAATTTAATTTCTCCATTTCCGTCCAAATGGCGTACACAATCATGTGTGTTATAATTTTCTTGTTAAGTTGTTTCTCTTCATTAAAATTAATTCGATCTGTACTATTCGACCTTTCATTACGCTGGCTTGCTTCCAATAATAATTTTTGCTGTATATTAATAAAGTAGTTTCGTTTTTGCATCATCTTTCAGAAACCGATCAAGTTTGACACTGCCTACAAAAATCCATGCTGGCTCGGTACTGAAGACAACGGACCTTTGGATGACGGAAAGCTCCACTGCTTACCTTATTTCTACATTATCGGTAACAAATGCCTGGACACTAAAATCTTTTTAATTTCGCTCATTAATTTTGAGAGGTGGACATGACCGATTTTTTTTATAAATCACACTGAATGTGAATATTCGTGAATATTCCAGTTTTATTTATTAATAACTCATCCCTTGCAACAACACTTTTAAAAAGAGGCTACAGTTGGACTGTATTATAGTTAAACAAGGCACGACTCTCAACCGATCACGTCATGTTGACTACCAGTATTTGCAAAAGTAAATCCGAAGAATCTAATGAACATAAATCTTAACGATGCATTTATCAAAACCTCAACTTAGAACTGACCTTCGTAAGAAAATATATTTGACGCAGTGGGTTTGCGATAAATGTAGATCCTGATCAAATTGCTAATACTCATAGTCCGAAAAGGATCTGATCTTTTGTTTTCTAGGTGCGTTAAGAATGCTTCAGATTGAATTTCGAACAGAGTAGATCCTGATCAGACTACGTTGATGCTTCTATACATTATTTGAATGGGCTGCAATCCTCATTTTATCATAGGGCATCTCATATAGGTATCTTAGGCAAATAAATTCCAAGTACCACATTTCCTTGGTACCACATTGATCTACCGTGTCTAATTAAAAAGTGATCTAAGTGATATATGTTTAAACTGTTTATGTCATTAAAATCATTTATGACAATACTTTCACAGGTGTAAAGAAGAGCGGTACGTCGGATGTTTATTCCCGTGTTATGCAACATCCGGCAGTGGTCAATCCAGGATTCAAGGAATCTCAGTGGCTATCTAGACTCCGGTTCGGACAGGCGGCCAGCACAATAAAATCACGGTTATTTATTGGTAAGTCATAAACAACGTTTGGAAAGGTTTAATTTTTATAAACGTCTCACTTATATCATGAATTGATTTTAAGATCAAGTAATACGAATAGACGGACCGTTGTTCGATGTGATTTGTGCATGTCTGCGAATTTCGTATTGTTTCTTACATATTGAAACTAGTCATACGTATTTTGTCCGGTATTAGTTCAAATAAAATCAAGCAATTCTTTATACAGATATTCTGACACATATAGTTTAGCTACATCATTTCCGAGAAAGATATATGCAGGAGATACCAAATAACTAAAAATGCGAAATATGCATATCAGGACTGGACACATTTGGGAGACACAACATCCTAATACAGCCAAATAGTAAAGAGAACAAGTGACCCTGGGTAATAAAATGATCAGTTTCGAAATAGACACCACAAACAACGTAAATGAGAACCCCAGGGGTTACCGTCTTGAAAGGTTTGCGGCAAAACAAAATGTAAATGGAGATTTAAACGAGGTTCTAGGGTGCACAAACATTACATTTGCCCCCAACAGGTTCTCATTATGATCTTAAATATCAAGACTGTTATTGAAAACATTGCTTTAACGAAAGGTCATGTAATGTGTACAGATATTTTGCGGAGCGGTGTTGACATAAAAGGTGTGGGATTCTTTGTTCATCTCTTTGACAAGGCAGCAGCCGCCATTGACAAGCTCGCGTCACTATTACGTGACAGACAAGGCGCCACTGACAAGTTCGGGTCACTATCACGTGACACACCTCCTTATTATAACAAGTTTGTGACAGGTGAGTGGGTATATAGTCTGCTAGGTGGAACACTTGTTAATATATAACACATTTTTTTTAGCAGACTATAAACAAACAAACAGGGTTCTTCTTCAATTTTGTTACTGCTAAATCGCGTACGTCCGTCCCCATAGGTGTTCTATTTTCGAGCCAGATTGAATGTGATGTAAAATTAAAATGGATCTGGGCGGAATGATATAAAACTGAGTTTGGAAACCATTCTCAAGCATCTGATTGGCTGAAATGGCGACTATTGGCTGAAATGGCGACCAGTCGCCATTTTAGCAAGTCATATGCTTGAAATTCGAGACAGGATTTCATGCTCAGTTTTACGACATTGGGCACAGTTTGAAACAATAATTAATGCCTCTATTCTAATATGTTTGAATAAGGAATTGGAGGAGTATTAAATAAGATTTCAAAAAACCAGCAGTTTTTCTCATTAAGACAAAGTGTCTGTATGTCACTGGATTTGTCTACAATGTAAATTATACTCGAGGGATAACGTAACGCATTATTTATATCTTGAAACGCGCTGATAAAAAAAACACAAAAAGACAATATTTTAAAATGCTCTAGATTTCAAAGAAGTTGGAACCATATCAAATGCCGCATAATGCGATTGCGTATTGATGTCTCTCGGGGAAAACTTGAAACGGGAGAATCTTGCATTATCTTCAAAGTTTTCCAGTGTTTTTTTTATCCATTTATACATAAACTGAGGCAGAAGCAATACTATAAATAATTTTATTGCCGACACAAACCTTGTCGAGTCATCATACATCAGTTTTCGCCCCTGTACATTTGATGATAAAATATTGTTGATAGTATCTGTCAAATGTCTCAGGTCTATTAAAATGTTCCAGAATACAACTAAGAATAGGTGAACGGGTAATACAACAAACTAATACACTGCTATCTAGTCTCACTTTACCTCAAAGGCAGACTGCTATTTTCTTTATGTCAGTAGCCTCTTATACGGAACACATCGTTTTCCACGAATAAATATGCCGATGTTCAAGCACGTAGCATACGGCAACTGCGAGAAATTAGAGAGATCATCGAAAATACCAGTCTTCGAACTTCGTACAATGTATCTCGGGCATATCATGGGTTCGTCTCACAAATTTGAGCCTCAGAAGCCGATTCCAAGTATTGTGACAGTTATGAAAGTGAGGTCTACGAGAGTTAGGCGGTTTTGAGCACTTCTGAACTGCACACAAATAGAGGCAATATTTTAAGAGCACTCCAGTATTGAGAGTAGTATGAATTTCACATGATAAAACTCCACAGCCATTTCTATCAAATAACAAATCAACAAACGCGAAACATAATTTAATTTCTATAAATTTTGACGAAATATTGTATAACAGGTTGTAATAAGTTTGTTATTTAAATCTTATCTGAGTTATTCTTTCTTACATATTACCGACAGCTGAGGCTAGTCCCTCTCTCTTCCATATGCACACTAATTGGGAGCACTTGCCCGGCAATGAAGGTCTTCCAGAGCCCCGATATACAAACTTTCATTATCTGAAACATCTCACTCCGAATGCCAAAATCATCGTTATATTCAGGGATCCCGTGACCAGGTAAAATATAAAATTTTACAAGTTATACATCGGTTTAAAATTGGAGAAATGCTAATAGATTTTGTTTCTACACTATTTTCATTTTCCTGGGTTCCTGTGGCGTTGACACTTTAAGGAACGTTTGGATCAACTAATGTTTTACGTTGCTATGGGAGAGGTACTTCGTGTAGGTAGGCATTTGCACCGATATAAAATAGGGCTTGTAAACTGTCAATTAGTTTTTCTTCAGGCTGAAAGAGCTAATGTTAGACCTGATTTTAACTTTATCGGGACTGCTTTAGTTCGATATTTTATTTGTGCCGGCGAACAAAACGCAGCTTTGTCTACCAAAATTCCATTAGGACAGCTCTTTATGGTGGCGTAGACTGTAGCCAGTGTGATTTGATATTAATACGAATATTAACTATCATTAGACGATTCGTGTTTTTATTGTTTAATCGGTTTGTGTGGCTGTGTGAATCATGATATGGATCCCTCTAGCGGTAAACTGTCTCATTTTCAGGTTGTATTCAGACTTTTTGCACACAACACATGCATTGTTTGGTAAGAATTCACCGCAGTTGTTTCACGCACATGCAAGCAAGCTAGTAGAGACCTACAACACCTGCTTCAAACAACATTCCATGAGAAGCTGTATTTATAATAACTCAATGAAAGAAACTCTTATGAGGGTAAGTAAGCAACAAGAAAGTGCCTTGTCCAGTTATTTTGTATTATATTGTCCTGTTAAATTCAAAACAGACTTTGTGGATGACAACAAAAAGTAGAAGGCCAAATCGAGATTCAGGCACGTGCCTTTTTTATTAACGGCCGATCCATACACATGGACACAAAGAAACGGCGAAATATCCAATCAAATTCAGTGAAATATTTCTTGGCAGTGTAATATCTTGCTTTATTTCTTAAAAATACATTTCTGTACTACTTTAAGGCCGACAATGTGTATTTTTCTTTGAATTCGTATATGAAATTTTAGCGCGTTTGCCCTTTGCTATGTAAACGTTCCTTAAAATAATAACGGTGTTTGACATTGTTCGGAGATGACCATCGCCCGTATTACTGTTGTTTACCTTTAGTCAACGTATATATATTATACAAATAATAACTATGAACTTGTGCATATAATCCATTATTGTCAGACATATCTACAACAAAATCAATCTTATAATTCAAAATTATACACACAATTTAAATCTTTATATTTTAATGAGAGTAAACTTGAAAACCATGGATTTGAGAAGTTTTCTGCATTTAATGAGTTGATTAATGTTTTACTTGCATTTTCTTGCTAGAATGGAATCAAGTTAGCCGAGAGTTTCCATGCCGGGTTTTATGCATTCTTCATGAGAGAGGTGTATTCAGTCTTTCACAAGGACCAAGTTATGCCAGTATTGATGTCCGAATACATCAATTCTACGGAACATACACTCGGGAAGATATTTGAATTTCTAGAACTAGGTTGGTATTCCCAGTAGATGCCCCATGGCTTGTTATATAATTTGAAGGCGCTTCCTTTAGCTGAATATGCCGAAGATAAACATATTTGGATGCGCAATATTCATGATGGTTCGTGGGAGTATGCACGTGATTAGTGTGCATTGCGCAAATTTCGAGCCTCGAATATTCATACACAGTTTGTATTATAGTTTATATTAAGGGATTGCCACACTTCTCCCAACTTTGTTCATCGATAAAAAGAAAATTATCAAAATCTCAATAACGGCAAAATGCCGTTAAACAGAACTTTGCACAAATGTATGTTATAAATGTATCTTTATTTAGCAGATGGTAAGACACGTTATAAGAGTAAAGAAAATTAGCGAGATCTAAAAATTCCCTAAACTTCTATTTACATAAATTCATAAAAACTAAACAAAACAAAACATCCTTTTTAATGCCCACATGAGTAATATGATACTGACAACAATTTATTGTGTCCTCGTGACTTACATATGTAAACTTCACGAGATTTTAGTAAAAGTGTGTTTGACCTTCAATTTTCTGGACGCTTCCTGGTCGCGTAAACGGATGACAATCACTGATTTCTCTCTTAGTAGTTGACAATTGTTTACAAAGTACACAACATTTTCTTGTCAGTATCATTGCGCTCACATGGGAATTCAAAATTATGTTTTGTATCGCTTAGTTTTTGCGAATTTATGTAAATAGAATTTTAAGGAATTTTAGGTCTAGTTTTTTCTCTTTACTTTTCTATCGTGTCTTACTGTATGCAAAATAAAGATACATTAGTAACATTCATTTGTGCAAAGTTTCATTGAACGTCATTTTGCCATTTTTGAGATTTTGATAATTTTCTTTTTATCGATGCACAAAGTTGGGAGGAGTGTGGTAATCCCTTAAACGTTTGTTTAAATGACATGCTTGCTATGTGATGTTATAAATATGATAAATGTACGCCAAGTTGACAAAGATTACTGTAGATGATGGGTGTGGAGTATTCTTAACAATTTAGCAATTCTGAGGTATTTGGTACTTGGCAGGTTCTAAATACAAAATAAACCAAGTATTCAGATATTGGTTCTCAGTTAAAAAGTTAACGACTAGTGTGTGACAGGACAGTGTGTTGTTACTTCCAAAATACTAACTGTTTCAAAAGTCTTATATTCCAACAACAGAGAATACGCTGCTGATTTGTAACGTACCGTGATCCTATGCATTAGCCCAACCAAAAGTTGCTGAGGTTTGGATGAGCTTAAAAGTGCGCTTCCTTGATGCTGCCAGACGTAATGGATATCTTTTTCCGGGAAAAACACGACGGATGCACGTGGCGCTATCTGACAACTTTTAAAACATAATTTGTTTGGCTTAGTTTGAAATGTGAATATTTCGCTCGGTGGACATCGGCATCGCCAAACTCCTTCGCAGAGCTGTCGTTCTTTACACTAACTTAACACCGAGCTGCGAAAGGCCCAATGCCAAGATGTTTGACCAAACTCAACAGCCTTATTTTTTAAAGCCATAATTATGAATTTGAAAGCTTGGCTTAAAACAAATGACCGAAACCTTCACGATCTTTCACTTAAACCGAAGAAACCCAAACTATTTTAAATGTTGTTGGTGAACTATTGTTTTGAGTTAAAGTAAAAGTAGTTGAAAGTAGTCCCAACCAGAGGTGAATGTAATGAGCCGATAGTGTAAGAGCGTGGGGCAACGCCCGGTCCCACTTCCGTATGAATATGCTAGTGAGAACACATAACGAGCATATCGATTATGGGTTTGTCATATTTAGAATGAACTAATGATAACTTTGGTTTCAAACTGCTCTGTCTTATTTGTATTGCAAGCCGAATTCTAAATTCAATGAATATAACGAAAATTGTTTATGATTAATAAATCTTTTCGTTTCAGTTTATTTATGCTAATGAAAATGATTCTTGACTGTAAATGCTCACTTTAACTCATTGTATTAAGATGAAAACTATTATGTTGTCATGACAAGTAAACATAACCCGACGCGACATAACGCTAATAAACTGTTGTTTCAGAAAATATACTAAAAGAATGACGGTGATTTTAAATTTTATTTCAGCACCACTATCAAGAAGAAAAATGGAGAGAATACGGAGTTTTCAAATCAAGAATGCAGGGACCTACACCAAGAGAAGGGCAGGGGAAATGAAGGAGGAGACTAAAGCCATGCTAAAATCATTCTACAACAATTATAATATGGATATGTCGGTTCTTATGAATGATACAGGATATTTATTTAAATGAACATTTTGACGTATATTACTTAACAAAAAGATGTAAATGCCTAGTAAATAGTAAACGGCTAAATAACGACGTATAATTGGAAATCTGGGTACAGCCATGTTTAAAAAAGAGCACAGTCAAATGGGAATACATGCATATGCCTGTGTTAACATTAAAGCCAGATTCCAAACAATAAAAATCTGATAGCAGCAGGTCCAATAGTTATTCATTATTTGTTATGACACTTAAATTATTCCACAGTTCTTTAAGTCAAGAAATTGGAACTGTAAGAGTGCTATCCGAACGTGATACATGTACCCGCTACATGTACACCAAGGGACCAATTGAATGATGTGAATGAAACTGAGATTAGCGCTATAGACCAATAAGATCTAAAAATAATCAATCTTTTGAACTTAAAACTTATGAAACTGTCAAAACAGTGCCCAAGAATATAAAACTGTGATTGGAGACCAGTCTCAAATCTCAAGCAAATGACTGGCTGAATTAGACCAATATCAAGCTTGTGATTGGCAGACACGGCGACTACTGGTGTCCATTTAAGCCGATCTGATGCTTAAGATTTGAGGAAAAGAAATTATGTTACTTTGATTATTTTCTGTGACAGTTATCGATTTTTTGTTACATCTTACTCTTTTCGAGGATTCACTCTGCTGTTATGCTACAACGCCAGCCAATCGGAAAAACAATTGCAAAATATGCGAATTCCGTAAACTGACTGGAACCAATCGGAAACATCATGGCTGTCAAAGTAAATATTTGAGACGACGCATCCAAAAACAAAGAAAATTTTAGCGTAATATCGGGAAAAGATACGTTAATGGTAGAAAATGATTGAAAAATATGTATTTTATGTATGCCTACTGCACAGTAAATGGATCAACTTAACAAAAAAATCATGTAAGTGACATGATTTTATTGAAAGAAGTGTCTATCATTAAAAATTTTCACTTTATGTGTTACCTAACAACATATTGCAGATGCAGTTTTTGTCTTTTGAAGTAAGCATCACTACAAATGTTGTGAGAGCACTTGAAAATGTCAAAAATAACCCATTTTTGCATGTAAGATGTTAGCATCTAAAAATTGCTATGTTTTTATCCATCTGTAATTTTATTCTATCAGTTTTTAGTCAGTCTTCTTTTGTTTTGCCTTTTAGGCAATTTAGTTGCGGTTATTTTGATGTGTGAGTCAAAGTTCTATGTCGGCTAATTCTCTCACAATTAAAGGAACAGTCATGACAGTGCCTTGTAAGATGGCTTCACCAAAAAAATGTCCTTAAACTTTCTAGCCTTCAAAATATCATTAAAAGTAATATAGAAAGCTTTACCTCCTGCTAAATACATTTCATTATGTTCACTTAATGGGAAAATAGCTAGATTTTTATAGTTAAGAGCATAGTAGTTTTACTGTCAACCATTTCAGTATGTTGAATCGGGTTGTCCGTAAAAAATGGTAACGTCCGTCCCCCACAGTATCTTTAAGGAAAATGATTCAAGTAATAAACAAATACCCACTTACCAAGCTCACAGATGGCAGATATTAGAAAAATAAAAGTTAACATCTCTTAGTCAAAGCAGTAAAAAATTACAACACTTAATGTAAAAGTAAAATATAACGTCCGTCCCTGTAACGTCCGTCCCCTTTTATACATGTTCTTTCATGCTCATTAATTAATTAATCATATTTTGGTAGAAATTTGAAGTCTTTTGTTGTTTTTTTAATGACTGATCCTTTTCCTACAAATCTGATTCAAAAATTCCATTAACAGATGTGTGACATGACTGTATTGGCAGAATCTCTAAGGAATACACTTTCTCTGGTAACTTGGAGTGACTTTTGAATATATAAACTTATTTTTTCAAAATATTGCTTGTTTTCTCCACACAAAAAAACACTAGTTTACCTCTTTTATCATATTGAAACTACTAAATAGAATTATAACACTATGTTGAGTGAATTTACTCAAAAATTCTAAATTTAAGGTAGGGGGACGGACGTTACAAAATTATGAAATGTTCAGTAGAAGTAAAAAAAACAGGATTTCATAATTTTTTGTCCTGAATTTCTAGAATTTAAGCTAATTTCTTTTTTAAAATCAATCTTAAATCATCTTAACTGTATTTTTAATGTGTTTTCAACTTTCCTAGGGCTAAAGTTTGTAGTTCAAAATTTCAGAGCACACTTAAGTTGCCAACATGAAATAAACAATAATGGATGTGTCTTAAAACAACATTGTGACAATTTATTAGCATATTTAATCCCTAGTCAGTTGCTTAAAACAACATGACCACCCTAAATTAGCACATCTTCAATCATACAAACTGATCATCAAAAGGACAATAGATCACACCCCCTGTCTATTTCACCTTTTTGTTAACTCAGACAGTCTTTTCCATTTTATAACTTTCTAATGAATCCTTTTAAACAGTGTTGCAACAAACATTTCCTTTCAAATTTAACTTACAATTTGTTAACTTACAGATGAAGTGCAATCTGCCTTCTGTTGCTGGTTGTGGAGGCTTACTTAATAAAAATCTACAACTTTTTATTTAGTTAAAACTATTTTTCAGTTTTGTTTTAAGTTTTGTGATTCACTGTTTAAAGTTTCCAAGAATGACAATACCTACATTTCATCTTCACCAAACAAGAACAAAGTTCAGCAGAGACATATGAGAATCACTTAGTACTGTTACTAGTAGTGCCCTTTTTAGCAAGTTTCCTTGTTTAAGCCCAAACCACTACCCTTTCTGAAGTCCTATCTTAAGAATTTAAGTATACAGATATTTAAGTATACAGATGTAAATATATAACAATATAATAAGTTAATGGACACATGTTCTGTGATAAATTCCAAAGATGTCCAGTGACAACCCTTCAAAATATCCTGGGCGAATACTGATTAACGGTTGTATCATGAAGTAGTCTGCTTGCCTCCGCATGGAATGGTGAACACACAGTCTAAGCAGAAGTCTTATTTAAGGAATAAATTTCGTGTTTGATAAGTTCACCGAGTCTTGAACGTCATTAGGGCTGGTTAAAGTGTGTGGAGTCCGACATAAAAGGTGACATAAAAGGTTATTTTACCTAATATGATTGTGTTAAACAATATCACAGTTGATAATCTTATGAAATAAGGAAATATATAATTAAATTATATGAATAAGTGCAGCCTGTAACTTCAATACTGTTATATGTAACGTCCGTTCCCCTAACCATCTATATTCTTGGTTCATGCACTGTTAACTTATGCTTCAAAAATTCTAAAAATCTATTGTTGTTCCTTTATCTTTGATTGTATTGCTTGATTACTGAAGGGTTTTTAAATAAAAATACAATCAAGCAGTGTCTAAATTAAAAAAACATTAACAAATTGTTGGCAGATTTTATAAAATTGAATGTTAAATATTTTTTTGTGTCAGAAAAGTATTTCCTGTAAATCCTGTATACTTTTTCTGGTAAATATATGACTAGGCATAAAAATAATCCCCAAAATGTTTATGTGAAACAATATATGGATTCAAAACAGCTGGTTTTCTGTGCACTGGTAATGTCCGTCCCCCAAAACATGCTATTCAATTAAATGGCTCAAATAAGAAAAATTTGGAAAAAAGTTATCTTTTCCTGTAATTTGTCTGAAAATTGAATGTTCAAAGTTTAGAAAGGCATCAAAATCAATAGAATATCTGCAATTTTATTTTTTGGTCTTGATGCTAACACAATTGATCCATTTACAGTGCAGTAGGCACCATGTGAATATTTCATAGAAGCGGAAAGACACTACGTAACGTCGTAACCAAATTTTTTTTGCGAACTCCCAAATCTTAACCAGAATATAAACAATATTGCTCTTTGGATTCCAAAGTTAAGGGCCAGACAAAATCTAACATGATCTTTAACCCGCAACTGTGACCTTGTTTTTAGATGGCTTTGTACGTGACAGTCTGGCTTTCTGAGGTAAACATTAATTGCTAAATATAAACAAGATTGTTCAATTCATGCCAAAGTAATTGGCTGGACAATATCTGACATGATATTTGACCAGTAACTGTGACATTGACCTTTGAGAAAGGACACTGGGGTTTCGAATGACACTTCTTCTCACCGAAATTAACATTCATGCCAAATAAAAACTAGAATGTGCCCTCGGACACCTATGCCCCCACTGCTACAACACATTTGTAACAAACGGCCATAACACTGGTAAAAGTGGCCGCAGGAAAAAATCTTTTCTTAACAATCATGTACACATCCTGTTTGATCATCTGTGCTAAGTTGAAAGAAATCCGCCCACAGTTCATGAGGAGTTGATGCCACAAGATTTGGGGGACGTACGTACAGACACGTGCAACTCTATATGCCTCCCACTGTGGATGCATAAGAAAGATTGCTCATAACCTTGACCTAACCCCTGACCTCGAGATGGGAATTGAGCTACATTTAGTCCGAGGTTAACATTCAATTCAAATAACAAAATTGCTCAATGGATGCGAGGTTTGGTCTAGAAAGATCTGGATAGATGAACTAGAAACAGACGCACGCACCTACACCAAACTGCCAATGAATGTGACAACTAAGTTAAGCTCACAACAAGCAGGCTTAACAATTACGATAAACCAAAATATACTGAACAAAAATAAAAAGTATCCCCTTTTTATGCTTATATTCTCATTAACACATTTTCATTTAATCACGAACACTTTGAATGGTGTTTTGGAAGTTAATCTCAGTTGTTTTTAAGTTAAGTTGTACATGAACATAATCTTCCACACCAAGAACTTAGCAATTGCAAGTCGAATAACAATTAATAATGAGTTGCAAAACACTACATATTCAATTAAAAGGGAGGTAATTGGAAATGGTTGGAATTTATAGTGTTGTTTGTCAAGAACTTGTTGTTTTATTGATAAATGTTTTGTGATTTTATTGATCACAAAAGGTGGAAAAATTGATTCGATTCAAATAAACGTAAATTCTTTAAAGAACATCTGATTTCTTCCTGGAATCCTTATTATAACAAAAGGAAAGCTTACTAAGTTGTGGCTGCAGATTTTCAAGAAAACTTTATCTCTTTGCAATGATAACAGAAATGCAAAATTTGTCACGTACAGAATTTTGTGTTTTCATTTTTAAATTTTACAAAATTAAAGATAGGAAAGTGGATACTTTTTATTTTAACATAATTCTGGTAAAAATGGTCGCAGGAAAAATTCTTTTCTTTGCGATTATCTACACATCCTGCTTGATCATATGTGCAAGTTTGGAAGAAATCGGCCTTATAGTTTAGAAGTTGATGCCACAAGATTTGGGGACATATGGACGGACGGAAGAGTGCAACTCTATATGCCTCTCACTTTGTGGGGGCATAACGGACGGACGAGTGCAACTCTATATGCCTCCCACTTTGTGGGGGCATAAAAATCTTTTTCATAAATTATTTATAGTTGATGTAAGACAATGCCCTTTTATGTAAATCATAGTTATGAGACATTTCTGACAAGTTTAACCAATGTTCGTTAAGCCACCCTGGCTAACCTGGTACGCTTCGCGAACGGCACTACGCCGCGATCACGGCATATGCAACGCTCTTAACCGGGATAACCGGTGTCAATGTAGGAGATTTTGTAGGGTAAGGTTGGAAAATCGCCGAGTTTTTGGTTAGATATTTAAATAATACTCAAACCAATAGGGCTTTACGGCTGTCAGATCATGGCTATTTATGATTCTAGTCTTCTCTGTGTCCAGAATTCAGTAGTTTGCTCAATCATTCGTGAAAATGGACCTCTCTGTGCTTCAAAAGTTGTAAATTTCCTGTTCAAACGTATTTTTTCTTGATCTAAACTGAAGTCTTGTGAAGAATTATGACTGCATAAAATATTTTTGCACTGGAGGGCACTGCAGTGTAAAATTTGTGTATGTTTTATCTATATTTTACCTGCTCCTTGCAAAAAATGAGAGGCCACGCACCGTACACCGGCACTTGATTTTTGCTACGCTGCGTATCACGGCATTTTATGCGATGCTGGTATTAAAATATACTTTAGTTGTCGAAATATTAAACTGTTTCTTCACATCTAATACAGTTGTAGATTATTGTGTTGGTGTACATTACAAAACAATATTTGACATACTTAGAAATTCTTCCATCAACAAGCAGGAGCGAATCCGGAGGGTATTTTGGGGGGTTGCTCAAACTCCCTTTAGGCGCATCAATATTTAGTTTTCATGGTAGTAATGGCTAGAAAGTTGGAATTAACATAACTACCTTAAGACTGACTCAAACGAACTTCTTTTGTGAAAATCAGTCTGAGTGAATAATATGTAAAAAGATTTGTGATTATGTTTACTTAATAACAAATATATTAATATTTTCATGGGGATTATGGCCAGTGAGTTGGAATTATCACATAACTACCACAAGGCTGACCCAATCGAACCCCTTTCTTTTGAAAATGTTTCATCCAACTCTGAACAAGGCTATCAGAGTATTGCAAGCAAATCAGGGTTGAAATCCCAATCAATAATTTGTAAATGACGGTTTATGTTTATTTTAAATAACTGACTTGACCTTTGGCCTGTGGTTAAAAATGAAATAATGTACATAATGCTGTATCCACTTTACATCAAATATGTATACCATGTGTCATCACTGTATCTTGTTCACTTTACTTTAGGAGTTATTGAAATATTAAGTTTTCTCTATTTTAATAACAGACACCTACCGTAGACCATTGGTGAAAATAAAAGGCCGTGCATAATTTTCGTATTGCCATTTAAATGAATGATCAGGACTTCTTCTAAAGTTATAAAAGTATTTTTTTCTTATTTATGTGTACCTGACCTTAAACCTTTGGTTAAAATTGATCCTGCATGTCTTGCACTTGGTACACAGATAAAAGTGATTACAGCATAATGTACAACATTTCATTTTTCACCACATGTCTAAGGTCAAGTCAATTTCTTGCAATAAACCTAATTACCACAGTCACATTACAAAATTAAATACGTCAAACTTACGCAAAATTGCAAAAGACATGAAATGTTCAATACCCATCACATTTAGTATAAACAACAACATATCCCAAATTGGACAAAATCGGACCACGGATACTCCCTTAATTAGTATTTTAAAAGTAAGAAAAGTGGAATGCCAAAATATAACATAAATCAATTTCTTTTTGTAAAACTCCGCATTCTTTTCAATACGATCTTTCAAAATCTAGTCTTTCATCCGACTTCTATAAATGATTTTGTCAATAAACGTTAAGTTTGTTAAACATTAATATATTACATTTTACATGTAATAGACAAAGTTTGAAACAATGCTTAATGTTGATTTGCCCCACCCACATCCTACTGCTTCTTAACAAAGGGTAGATTTTGATATTCCGTTTAACTTTTATTGAAACAATCAACGTCAGATAAATCTATCGTTCACAAATTATTGATTGGGGTTTTCATCGGTAGCGGACTCGGGTATTGCGTGAAATACTCTGCTAGCTTTGTTCATGGTCGAATCAAAGATTTCCACAAAAGACGTTTGTTTGGGTCAGTCACAGGGCAGTTATGTGATAATTTCAACTTTCTGGCCATAATCACCATTAAAACGAAATATTGATGTAGTCCAGTCAATCTATATCAAAATGACCCTTAACCTCCAACTAATTGCAAAAGAAATGAAACTCACTAATTTTAAATCTAGATACTATCTTAGATATAATATCAAAAGTCTAGAAAAATCTAAATAGGGGAAATTTTAGAAAAATTTGGATGAATCGGATGACTATTTACATATTTTTAGGGGTTGGCTTACCAAGAAATTGACATATGTGGGTATAAAAGCTACCAATAATTTCATTTAAAAATATGCACTGTACTGTAATTATGTTTTACAATATAAAGCATTTAAAACAAGTGTATTGTTATGATTTAACTTTTAAGAGAAATATTTTTTTGTTTTTCTTAATAAAAAAGAGAAAAAGTGGGTGGGGTAATACCACACATTTATTGAAAATCACCAATATTATGTTTTGTGTAATATTATGAGAAAAAATTACATAAATTGTATTTATGTTCAAAACAGTCATATAATATAAATATACTTAGGTTTAAAAAGTTAACTAATTAATATTATTTATCGATACTGCTTATATACAGTGTTGACTTGTATCAATACATGGCATGATATGGAATTTTACCTAAACTCAGTTGCCACTCATCTTGTCATTAAGAGTTACTCACTGTCCGAGTCTGAGTCAGTGACCTTTGCAACATTTGTGCAACTTAAACCCCTACATTCAGAACATCCTGAGGAACATTCTACTCCATTCTTTCTACAAGTACACCTTCTCGAGTCACAGTTCTGTTTACATTTACATCTGACCATGTTAAGCAGATTATCTGGTGCAGCTTGAAGATCAGTTTTCAGAGGCATCAGCACATCGTTTGTCAGTTTCCACCCCCATTTAATGCGCCAAATGGGGGCTTGAGCAACCCCAAAGAATACCCTCCGGATTCGCTCTTGCTTGTTTATAGAAGAATTTTTAAGTATATCAAAATCTTTGTTGCAATGTATACCAACACAACAAACTACGGCTCAATTAAATGTGAAGAAACAGTAAAAGATTTTGACAACCAAAGAATAGATTTATACCAGCATCGAATAAGATGCCGTGATACGCAGCGTAGCAAAAATCAAAGTGCCGGTGTACGGTGCGTGGCATAAGTTTTCCTTGAATTTCTTGAAAACCCAAACATCATTTTGATGAATTGGCACTAAACGTTGTAGACCAGCATAAACTTATTTCAGGTACGAGTTGCTTAGGTATATTGTCCATGAATTTCAGAGTTCTCATGCAAATGGTATTTCTTTTGTTTTAGTATGTGATTGGCAATTAGAAAATGAAGTAGACTAAATTGAGCTTGCAAACATTAACTACATCCTTGGCCAAATACATTTCTTTACTAAAATCTTGGTGGCAATAAGTATTTCCCCCAAATTTCATTTTTGAAGTTTTAGCCAGTTTTCGCCATTTGCAATGTTTGCGACCTCTTAAGTCATTGTCTCTTATGCAGTTAAAAAGTTATGATCCAGAAGAAGGATATTGGACCGATGCAAAAATACTGAGTCATGCTGGCGACTACTATGTATCAGTCTGTTTGTTTGTTTGTTTGGGGTTTAACGCCTGGTTTCAACACTTTTCTGGGTTATATTCCGGCGGTCAGTCCACCTAACCGGTGTTCCTGGGTTTCTAACCAGTACTAACCAATTTCTCCGCAAGCGACTGACTGCTTCCTCACTTGAATCAGAGGTGAGGGACAAATGACTCTCAGACGCAATGTCCGAGTTCAATAGTCACAGAGAAATTTTTCCCGCCTCGGCTGGGGATCGAACTCATGACCCCTGGATTGACAGTCCGATGCTCTATCCACTGAGCTAGCCGGGCGGGCCTATGTTTCAGTCACAAGAGGCTATGGAACACATAAACCTAAGGTGATGAGCCCTGGACAAAATAGCTATTGAACATAATAGTATGGTTAAGCAAAAACAAGGCTGTTGTTAGCTTTTTTGTTAGCTGGTGTTTATTCTTGTATCATAATACATGAAAGAAGAATTTCAACGGGCGGCACCAGCAGCAGCCTGACCAGGCCGGGGAGCTCCTCCATCTTGCTGTAATACAAACAATATATTTTTAACTTTTACCTGAATAATACTGAGTATCATCTTTTTAAGCTATTCATTTATCATTTTATACACTGGAGTCAAGCAGAAAATAGGAATAATTTCAATTACATTTCAAAGCCAAATGCAGACTTCCCGAAGTTGAAAAAGGTGTCAGAAATTTGGTCAGAAAATATGTGAAAATCTGTCTGACTGAAACAAATTCTGTCAGACCGAAACATGTTAAAAAGGTATAAGCAAGTATTACTTCAAATTTTTGTCAGTCATTAAGTCTGATAACATAAGAAATCATGAAATATTTAATGTTTTTATGACCAAAAGTTCATGAAATGTCAACAGGAAATACTCGAGTATACTAAAAAACAATGAAGGCGGAAACCTGTAAACCACTGATCTAACCCCTTTATTTAAAGTTTATTGTGTAAAATCTGATAATGTCCAAAAATTCACAACCACAAGTGACCCAAAGACTGAATTTGGATTAACATTTTAGAGGGCCAGTAGACAATGCATCACACAAAATTATAATCTCTATTATCATTGTAGTTCAGGAATAAATGACTTTGTTTTTCATTTAGTTGATATTCCAACCATAAATCTGCATTTAGCTAAACAACAACTAAATAATTAATTAGTAGACCTCATTTCAAAGAATAATGCTACAAAGTTTCAAGAGAAATGGATAAAAACTTACTGAGTTTATATACACTCCTACATAAATATTAGTTTATTGAACTTAACAATTTGATTCTTTTTGTACTTCAGGCTTACAATTTTGATGAACATTATCAATCTACCCATTTTGCAAATATTGTAACGTGCATTAGCAGCATGTATCACATCCGAATGAGCATACAGTCATACGATTCAACTTCTAAACAATCCTATCTCTTAACTAGTCTTCGAACAATCCTATCTCTAACTAATCTTTGCATAATCCTATCTCTAACTAGTGACTGTGAACACTAGTGATGTGCCGATGATCAGAAGACATCGATTAGCGACGTGTAAATGCTTCTCGATGTCGTTCTCCTATAATCGATTAAAAGTTGAGACATGCGCAGTGTTAGAGTCAAAATATAAAGGTACGGGTTCCGGCTTTTACACCGGCCAAAAAGGAAAATCACTTTGAAAAATTGAAAATTAAAATGGCGACCGACCTAAGAGATTTACGAAAACCCAGGCAAGAAAATTAATCAGAAGTGTGGAAGCACTTTAGATTCTACAAAATTAATGAAGAACTTCCATCGCACAGAAAAAACCTAGACCTTACAAAAGGCCTTTTCAGAATTTGTTGCAATCATTAGTACAAAAATACAGGCAACGAGCAAAATCGCAAAATGGCGCCAATTTTGTCGAGCGTCTGAGTTTCGTAGCTATACGAAGATGGTAAAAATTCTTCGAAAAAATATGTATTGCATTTACTAGACCTCTAAAGTATGTATCTCGTGTCTTCAGCCTTAAAATCAGTATATATTCCATAGGAAAACGCAACATTTTTGCATTTGAGAATTCACGTGGAGGATCTAGAGGGGTTCGGTTCAGTTGTACAAACTTTTTTGGGCAGCAATGGTTTTGATTCGGTTTTTGGTCAGAAAGTTGAAAATATAGTATCCATTAATTATGAATGCTACTGATCTAAGACCATTTGTAAACTTAACACTGTGTAAATTAAGAAACAGATTTTAATCGTGAAATCGCATTGGAAAGGGCAACCGATTCCAACCGATGATCGATTATGATTTGCAACCGATTTCCAAACACTAGTGAACACCCAACTTTGCAAAATATCCTATCTCAAACCAGTATACACCAGCTTCTGCACAAATCCTATTCCTAACCACTGATTACCTATCTGTGCACAATCCTATCTATCAATAAAACCTGTTTCTCTAACCGATAACTCCTGTCTCCGCACGTCAAATCTTAACACTGAACACCAATCTCTAAACAATCGTTACCAATCTCTGAACAATCGTTACTCTACCAGTCACCCACTGTTGTCCAATCCTATCTCTTATAATAATTAAGTAGGTTTATAATCTACACAAAAGGCATAAGCAAAAATCGCAATCACTCGCGGTATCGGGACATTACAGACCATGACCATTACGGACCAGTTTTTTAGGACATGACGGACCACCAAAAGACATAACGGTCCAGATTTATAGACATTACAGACCATC